>VZTA01029678.1:191038-230876 GCA_013398855.1 Mohoua ochrocephala
GCCGGTCCCCGACACCGCCCCCGCGGCCGGCAGGAGCTGACAGAGCCCGAGTTTACAGAGGATTAGACATAAGCACACAGGTCCAGCTCGTGGACAAAAAAAACAACAACAAAAAAAGTGAGCGCTCCCCTCCACCCCCCACAGGACTTGCTTTCGAACGCTCCTTACGCAAACAGCTATTTTTTTAGCGGTTTAGAAGGGAAGGAAATACAGACGACCCTTCTCCCCCGTTCCCAAACACAAAAAACCGGCAGTTCGAGGTGATGCACCAAATTTTCTGTTTTCAGACCCAAGGACGACTCTAGAACCAGGGCCCAGCTCTAGGTTCTGTAACTGCTTGGCAAATGCAGAACAGCACAGAGAGGCTTCGAAGAGGGGCACTTAAATTTTAGAGGAAAAAGACGCGTAGCTCTCCTCCTTTCCCTCGCATAAAAATAGTAATAAAAACCCCCAAACACACACACAAACACACAAAACACACCCAAACACCCCAATCCTCCCAACGCGACCACAGCTGGGTTTGAGGGTAACTTCCCCCTCCCTGTAGTGCACCCCTTAGTGCACTTTTTCCAGCTGATCAGCAATATAAAACTTAACCCCCACAGAGGTAATCAGATGTTGAAAAATGCCACTGTATGGTCTTCCCAATAATTTGCTGCAGCATCAGTGGGTTTAGTAAGTGCTCTTGATATTCTCTCACTAACAGAGAAAAGAATTCATGTTTTGCCCACAGTGCTCCTTCTTTAAAAGTGATCCCCCAAAAAGAGAAAATGCACAGAATAAAGGGTGCTTATCCATTAACAGGGGTGTTGTTAAAAAACCCCTATTTTTTTAAACAGTTGAACATTCAGTAAAGATAGTGACAAGTTGCTTGTAAAATAGTGGCTGAACTGTATTAAAAAGGTTTTATTGCAATAATACAGAAGTTACAGCAATTTCAGAAATACAGAAAGCTTCAAACGGTCAAGGTCAGTTTTCCTCTGAGCAATTAAGGCAACTGTCTCTTTAATCTAAACAGCAAGTGGACATTTTACCAGCCAGGGATTAAACAAAAGAGAAAAACTAAGAACAGATTTAAACCGGCAGAACAGAATGCAGCTTTTATTTTGTCTGTATTTGGCAGAAATTCAGCGGTAAATTACAATGTACACCAATAAAATGCATCTATTAGAAAAAATACATAAAAACAGGTGAAAATTTAGCTGAACTAAAGACATTTTAAATCTGAGTCTCAAGAAAAGTTTAAGTTCTGTGTTGTGAAAATAAGAAGCTAAACTATTCAGCACAGCTGAAACACATTACTGGTTTTGCCTGTTTTCTTTGTACAAGAGTAATTTAGCCTCGCTTCCTTCTCAGTCTAGTCAAGAACTAGATAAAAAAATGCCTTCCTTCCCTATGCATGCAGTTGAAAGATTGGTTTCAGTGGCATATGGCCAGTTCTAGGGTGTCCAGAGATTAAATTCCACATTAATTTTGAAAAATGAGATTAATTTCAAAATTTTAAGTGATAAAATGCAACTTTTGCTCCAACATACCAGTACATAAGTGGATGTTTCAAGTTAAAATAATAGTCGTTGCAACATTAAAATCAGTTTCTCCAACTTAAATTAGAACCAAATTGCCTCTTTTTAAAGCATGAAATTAACAGCAAAACATATCCAAGTGCTTTACTAATATTCTGCACACCCCGAATAACTACATATACAAGTTCTAGCACTATAGTGCTTTCCACGGAAATCATTCCTCCTCAGTCCTAGCATCAGTGTAATAAAAAACACACCCTCTTTAACTCTGCACTTAAGGAAAAACTCTTTTATCCCAAACTGAGGAATCAAGGCATTTGATGACTCCACTTTTAACAGGTCAAAAAAACAACTCCATGTAACAAGCAAACAGAAATCCCCACCAGAGAAAAGACTGTCATTAAAATAAGCATAAGAATAGACTAGTTCAAAGGACCTTTTTTTCTTTTTTTTAGTTAAGGCCCAAGCAGAAGCATTGGAAGTTCAATTAACACAGTAAACTCTCAAAAGCAACATATTCTTCTTCTCTCAAACTTTATCTTAGTCTTCGAATCCTGTCAATGCCTACAACTGTTGACCAGCTGTTCTCTGCAGCTGCTGACTTAGCACCCGTTCTCTTCAAGTATGGGCTGTGGTTTTTATATGCTTTATTTGAGCTTGCAGGCAACTTTTGGATTTTTATTTCCGCAGGCACTTTATTCATAAAAAACACTCTCGTCGAAAGAACATTGAAAATATTTGAAAGTTCTGAGTTACACTAGTGCACTGAAACACGTTTCTGTAACGCAGCAGACACTAAAGCTGAAAAACCCCCAATTTTGGTCAAGTGCATGTCACATGCTCGCAAAGGTTTTGTTTTTGCAGGGCATTGAAACATGCAGCCACTTGCCTCTTTAATATTTCTGTAAATATTGCACTTTTTTTTGTAAATGAAAAAAATACAGTCCATTTTCTCTGAAGCATCTAGTAATTAAGATGTGAAAGTTATATTTCAATGTGGCTTAGGATTATTACAGATGACTTTGTTCAATCTTTGGCTTTTCCAAGTGTCCTACTATTAAAGCAGGCACCGAGACAAGTAGGAAGACAATCCAGACTATTGTTACTAGACTATCCACCTTCACTCAACAAAAACCCCACCCAGCCCTGGTTTTATCCTAGATGGTGGGCTTGTTTCTGCTCTTAATTAATTACTCTAAATGAAGAATATTCTTTGCACTGACACAGAAGGTCCATCAGATAGATCTTAGAGAAGCCCATTTATTTCTTGAAGTACTAGGTGCAAGTGATTCAAGAGAACTTACTCTAGTATATGAGGACAGCAGCTTAGCGACCAAAGCCTCAGGGTACAACCACTTCAGAGCAGAGGAGTGCGCTGCAGTGTCACCGGAGTACCTGGACGTGGCACCCGCTCCGCACGCTCACGTGTCTGCATGAATTAAGGGCAGCAATGCTCATTTAAGAGCCGGCTACAGCAGGATTGCTGTGCCTGTCACAGGCAGATACTTTCACAACTGCAAGCTGACAAGTAAGGGGCCTTTAACAAGAACTAAAGGCTTGGTATTCTCTGTGGATAGAGAGTGTGGGTACTGCTGCCCAAAAATGCCTCTCAGAAAGATCTGAAATGCACTGTCCTTCATTATATACAATAAAATCATAACCAAAGGCGGGGGGGAAAGGCAACAAAAGCTTCTGCAACAGAAGGCACAAGATAGTTTTTCATCTTAAGAAAAAGTTGCTTGTGAAGCTTTCAAACAAAGCTAGAAAATTACTTTGCTCTTTCACAATCTAAACAATCTAGTTTAAGGTTCTTTCATGTGTTTATAATAAGGTCCTACTATGAACTGCCTTGATAATTAGGTTGTTTCACTTCTAGTCTTTAGATGCAGTTACACGGTCATGTCCATCACGAGTTGTTAGAGTTTTTTCAAAGTGTCAGCATCTACACTGCATAATCATTGTCCTCCCAACACAGCTTTGTCCATTTCACATCTCCCTCTGTCTCCAAGGCTTCAACAGTGATGACGAAGCCAGAGAATTATTTTCTTTAAACTACTAGCCTGTCCCTTAATCCCACCTAGTACAATTCTTACATTTTAGACTGAATTCCAGAAGATTAGCTATCCTAAAATATATGAAAACTTAGAATTGGACATATCATTTAGAACAACATACACTCCTAATGTTTTCCTGCACTAAAATACTTTTTTTTTTGCAGTTTTTATATAAAACAGAAATAGAAAAGGGTTGTATTTATATAAAAAGCATTTGGAACAGGCTTAAAAATGTAGAGAAATTTTGCTTTATTGAAAAGGTGTCACAACAGCTTTCCTCAATGTTCATGTGTAATAAGAGAATACCAGCTCTTAATAATATTTGAGATTATTAGCACCATAAATGGATATAAGGTTTCTGATTTTTAAAGATTTGGGTGGTCATGTAATTAGTCCAACTGTATTCATTAGTACACAGGCTGACCATAAAAAATTTCAACTTGCATGTGCCAAGTAAACCACATAGGACAACTTCTTTAACATGTTTTTACCAAATTCACAGTCAACAGTGAAGTGATCACGACAGACAGCACCTTTGAAGAGAAAAGCTACAAGATGCTCCTGTTATTGCTTTTTTTAAAAGTACAGCTAGTGCAATAGTTGGTTTTGGTTTGGGTTTTTTTAACACAGTGAACAGATTGCAACACAAATCACATCCTAGCTCTAGTATCTCTTGCACGTACACAGCACACCATAACACTCAGTTACCTAACAAAGTATCAGCTATAAAGTGTCCTCCTGAAAGTTTTACAACGTAAAAGCCAACTCTTGCTAATCGTGAAGAATTTATGTGAAAATGACACCCAGTTTGCAAAGATCAGTAGAAACTACAGCACCAAAGGTCTCTCAATTTGTTATTGTAGTATTCTGCTGCACAGTGTTTGCAGAACTGGACCCTAAAGCTACAGAACAATGCCATCTTATCAGCTTCTTATCATGCACGCGTTACAGCATTCTCGTATTACCACGCAGGGTTCCTCAGCAGCCAACACCTTTTCTTGCCTGGTTTTTCCCAGGTTGGATATACAGCTCCAATTGACATACAGAGCTATGGATACACAGGATCCAACCTAGGAGAAGTCATGTAAGAAAAGATGTCAGCTGATAAGGATGAAACCGTGTTGCAGCCAAAGTGAGGAGGTCCTGTGCTGTTTTTAGGGAAGTCTTAAGAGTTCTCAAAGTCACATGGAAAGCATGAGAACCAGTGTCATCAAGCCATTATTTCTGCTTTTACTTTCAGGTTCCTTGGTATATAACCCTGACTTCAAAAGTTAGCAGAACCTCTTGCACATCTCACACATGTTCTCCTGAATCACAAAAATAAACACAAACAAAATGTGCTAAACATTTAAGGAGCAAGAATTGATTCCTGAGGGAAAAAGAGTATGTCCTAGCATGTTCGGTTTTGAAACTTGAAATTATTTTCAAGTAGAAATTGTGCAAAGATGTGTCTGACAAGAATGCCTTTTGGCTTTAGGGTTAATTATAAGGCCTTCCCAAATGCATCGAGCCATTTATAAAAGACAATTAGTAGAAGCAGATGTAGTTAGACAGGAGTCCAAAGCAGCACAGGCTTCAGCATAAGCAGCATTTTGAGTGGCAACAAACTGGGAAAAAAGTGGAATGCAGACCCAGTTTTTACAGAAGTAACAAAGCACCGCTAAGTTCCTCAAAATGTAAGAGGGGTTGGAGTTGAATAATATTGTTTAAGGTTCGCACACAAACGCTTCAATGGTAGAGGTAAAAGTAAGCAGGGAGATAAATTTCCTCTTGCATTGTACTCTCAGCACTCCTGCCATCTTTAATGAAAAAAAAACCACAGTAATTTAGAAAGCAAACAGGCTCACTCATCTTAAATGCAACTCACACACCTGAAGTAACACCCAATTGTATGTTCTGTTGAATTAGAATGCAGAACTCTGACGACTGCTTTTACAGAGAGCTGTCTTTTCAGCCCCGTTTATAATTTTGGTTTGTAAGTGACCTTCACTTTTTAGCTGTTGCCACCTTTAGTACTGCACTGTCAGTCTGAAAGAAGCTCAAAAGGACAGGTAAAGATGGCTCACAGCTGTCTGTACTGTACAAGTACAACCTGGTTTGCCTTCCTAGAGGAGCCACTGTGTACTGAATCCCGTATTGCTCACGCCCCAGAGACCCCTCTGCACATACATGTGCCTGCATGGTGCCTGGGCCCCAACTGCTCGAGATGCTTTTACTTCAGACTCGTTTCTGACCACTTTTTCTCTTAATTAAAGAGCAAAAAAAACCCCGAAAAGTCATCTTCAAGCATATTTCAGCAAAGATACTTTGTGAAAATGGATCTCAACTGGCACAAAGGAGATTCTTCTGTAGTAATTCTTTGCAGTGTCACAAATGCTAACCTCCTAAAGACCATATTATGCTGAGAGAAAATGCAAGAGCTGACATTAATATTATTTAGGCACAGCTTGAAAGAAGAGCATTTCTCTTAGAAGAAACCCGTGCACAGACATCTTAGGTACTGTATCCAAAGGATCTGCATTTTTTCCATTGACATTTACCAGAACTAAAACCAGTTATGTTTAATCGTACAGACAGCAAGTAAAGGACAAAACCATTCACTCATCTAGCAGAAGGACTGGGTCAACCACTACAGAATCATTCGAAAAAGTGCAAACACTAACTATAATAGCATAATACAGCATCTTTTTTCAACTATAGTACAGATAAGACTGCATGTAGGATGCAGCCAATGTAATTTTAATACAAAAAGCCACACGCTGCTCCTCCCACCTAGTTTGCATCTTAAAGGTTTGTACACAGCCAAGAGCCACAGAAAAACTGCTAGCTATTTGCTAAACTCCAAGTCCTTTGCAATTAAAATATTTTCACTGAAAACAAGTCAAACCTTTGTGGGTTTTTAATCCCTGATTTACAGTACAAGAGAAGGAATCCTCAACACCAGTATTTCAGATACACAGAGACCGCACAGTATTGTTACTTCATCTTTAAACATCATTCAAGCATCGAGTGTTTTGTTAGGAAAGAGGAGTTCAGAACTGGAATGTTTCCCTGCAATACATCAGCCACCTGTATCTAGCGTGACATTCTTATGTGCTACTTTCTGGGTTAATAAGACTTAAACATATGGTTGAATCCTTGGAAACTTCAGCCAACTAGAAAAAAGCTTCAGTATGTTTTAAGCATTGCAGCCCTTTTTTCTTGTTTTAGAAACTATTAGTGACAGCTTGAAGGAACAACTTACAAAAACCTGTTAATAATATTTAAGTACTTTAATCTCCAAGCATCTCTCACTGAGTTGGGTTTTGTTTTTCTATTGTAAGTTACGGATGAGAACCAGCACAGACACACAGCTGTACTGTAGAATGATGTGCTTAATACTGCTGCTTCCTTATAGGTCTGGGGGTTTTTCTGCAAAACTATCACACAAACAATTTAATTCTACATTTCTTTAAAAGTTAGGTGTAGTTCTAGCTCAATTTCATGTACAAAGCAATATATGATCACCATCTATTTCAGTGTTTTCATCTTCCTTCCTTTTCCTTATAAATACTAACTAGAACAAGAGCCTTTGTCTCCATTCTCTGGTTCACAGCACTTCTCTTTGGATTCAAAGCAGCATCATGAAGTAGCACATGAAGGCTTACTTACAAGCAAAGTTACTTCAATGGCATGCCAACATATTTTTCTAATGAGCACTTAAGCAGCAACACTCATTTGAATGATGCCTAACAGGAATATTCACTTTTAAGATCCCTCTTCTCAGTTACTGAATTTAAGACATTGATTTTAAAATGCCTGGAATAGAACACGTCAATACAGAAGTGTTCAACCTTATAGTATCACTCTACTTTTGTGTGCTCATATAAGAGTTCTAGGTAAGTCCAAAACATGTATATTGTAAAAATATCAAGATGACAATGGAGCTTTACAACTATTAGATCTGCCAGTAATGAAAAATGGTTCCAGTCCATCTGACAGCTTGGACCTATTTTCAAAATTACCCCATGAATCTTTAAGATTCAAAGTTTATGAGTTTAAAAAAAAAAAATCAAACCTAAACCACAAAAAACAAAAACCCCACTAACAAACAAAAAAAACCCCACAAACAAACAAAAAAACCAAAGAGCTATGGGAAAGTTCCTTTAAAGTTAATGGAAAGATTTCACCTTGCACTGAAGTTAATGGATCTGTCTCTAGAACAGTAAATCATACTTCACATCTACTGAAATGAGAAAAAGAATTTGCGTTAGTACCGAACAACTTTGGATAAACTGTCTAGCCAGATACTACTGATAGGAGAAAGCCAGAGATTGAACAGATTCTGATTCAGACCCTGGTGAGTGGATTTGCAATAATTCAGTTAAGAGAATGGTCTCTCATCTCATTTTAAGACTCATCAGTCTGTCTCTGTTGCTGAGCTTTATTTCTCTATTACATGAAGGTAATGTATTTTAACATAATTTTTTTTTTTTTTGTTTCCTTCTCTCCCAATTGCTTTTTTAAGGAGGGCAGCAAATTCAGTACTAGAGTTCAAAGCAATGTTTAGCACAGCTACTATTTTTGCTACTACGCCACCTGCGGCGATCTTTCCAAGAAAACAGCAATGAAGGATGACTAACATTTAGTACCATTTACGTCCACATGGGAGTGCTAAGCACGTACCAAAAGAAGTGTTCACTTACAGTGCTTTCAAGTAGACATGAATCATTTCTGGCACTAGAAGTAAGCATCTGTAGCGTGACCACTTAGCAGCACATTTCTTTAAATGGTCAAGTTAACATTTTAAATCCAGATTTAAATTTACGTTAGGCATTTTAAGAAAGCCTACCAGCATTTAAGTCACACTGATAGGTCAGGTGTACAAGTGTAGTGCTTTTCTTTATTGAGTGTCTGCAAAGTTCAACATGTAAATGCTCTTCAGGAGAGAGGAGCATGTCATAGTCACAGTAAAGGGGCAGCTCGTGGGACATCTGTAAGAAATATTACTGTAACTAGGAAAAAATAATTAGTGACATACTGCAAAGCATCAAATAATATACTGATCACCTGATTGTAGGCCTAAGCAGAGTCCAAGTTTCTCCCTTTTTACAATATTTTGCCTCTTAGGATGAAACTATACTTTAAGCTTCGTGGTATTTGTATACAATGATCACCAAGATCTTAAAATCAGTAATTTTTATGTAGCACTTGTGGTTTGTATTGGATAAACTACTATAGCAGTAAGAACTAGAATATACCATTACTTACCCCACATTATCACCTTACATTTAGGTCTAAAGAGTCTTCAAGTACAGCTATACCATCCAAGTTTGTAAAAGCAATTAAAAACTGTTGAGAGCATAGAGAATTGAGGCTTTCTGCATATTAAACACACACCCACCCCCCCTTAGAGAGCTTTCATACAATAGATAAATATTAAGCAATTAAGGGAGGACTGAGCCAGAAGAGGAATCAAGTATTTTGAGCTAGAGCTGCTACTTAAACTTTCCTTTTGTATTACAATAGAAGTCTCTATCAAATTCAGCAGTAGAATAAAAGCTCACACAGCCCAACAAAAGCAGAGTCTTTACTTGGTTCTGTTTCATCACTTTCACATTTTTTTTCTTTCAGAAACAGGAATAAGTGTAAAAAACTCCAAACTCCTCATCCTCCGTGAAGAAAGCCTGCCTTGCAGATCTGTTACAGAAATTCCACTGAGACGTGGTGGTGGTTATGCAGATAATTAGATATCTAGACTATCAAAGTGTTTCTTTTTCAGCCACCAGATGAAAACCACTGCTTAAGCTCCTTAGGTAATGCTTTTCATCATGCGATTTCCAAGGCACAGTGACCACTAATGAAATCCATCCATAACTCCTAAAAGATAGTATTACTATAAGTGGCTTAACATGACCATATTTAAGGTATCACAAAGCTTAGATTTTAGCTTTAAAAATTATGATCTATGAAGTAGTACTGATATAACAAGTATCTTAGGAGATTTACTGACTGGTGTTGTACAGACTCATTCATATGATAGAGAAAAAGGATTCAAAAATGTTTTGATACTGCCTTTTTTGGCTGTTCAAGGTCTGCTAGAAGCAAGCAAACGAAAGCACAGATATGCCCATACACACACAACTTCAGGGGCACATTATCAGAGTCTAGCAAGCTTATTTTAAATAACAAAACCAAACATCAGCAGAATTTCTTTCTTAGCTAAGTTTTTCCAAGGATGTATTGAAAGGAACATTCTTTTATTGTGTTATTTTGATAATGCACAAAAATATTTGAAATGCACATCAAAAATATTTTCATGTACAACTCAGAGCAATGATCCCCTTAACGGAAAAAGACTGTATTTGAATACTCTGGATTTAATTTTATAACTTTAACTGGACTTTTTAAAAACGAGTTGTCATTATTTAAATTGCGTTCACACTTGTCACTCAGTTCAAGACATTCTTAAAATATGCAGCATTTCCTTTATATTAGTATCACCTCAACACTTAATGCAGTTTTATCTCTTCATTAGGTTTTACTGAAGATCTGAAAATAATATTGAGTTAATTGCAGAAATTAATACAGAATATAAATAGCTAAACACGGTGTGCTAATTTTCTACTTTGCTTTCACAACAATACAAAACAACATAAACCAACAAGAAACAGGTAGCTGTTAATCTATGGTTTTGTTACATGTTTACCCCCTGGTAATTTCCCACATTCTCAGCCAACTTGTTTAAATAGCCATTTTAGCTGGACTGAAGCCCTGGGTAAAAAAGGGAATCTACATGTGAGTTCTACCACAGTGTCATTTAATATGAGATTATTTTAGGTTGTAATTAAAGAAATGCTGCTGTTGTAAGTATTTCACCTTAGAACTTTTTTGTTTGGTAGGTTTTTTTTTAAAGTAAGTCACAGAAACACGTGTCAAGAGGTAAAAGAAAAGAAAAAAAGAAATCCAATGCAGAACTATGGCTCCCAAGCAAGCCTGCTACATAGCTTCAGCAAGAGATTGCTACTAAAATTAAAATGTTTATTTTAAATGTAGCCCCATTTTGGACCTGGCCTTGCATTCCTCAAGCAGCTGAGAGTTGTAGAACTTTTGCCTGCATCAAGAACTTTATGATCACTCTTCCCAGTAAATAGTTCTGTTTAAGGTGTGTGCTTTTGTGTATATATGCATCTATATACACTGACAGGCACTATATAGCTATATACACAAGGCCAGCTGCAATTCAAGATTTAGACATTGAAACTGTGTCCCTTATTAAAAATAAAATTCTAGGCTCCTTGAGCCCTGATGTTAGCAGCTATTTCTAATTTGCAAATCCATCAGGTAGCACAACTGTTTAAATATAAAATTACTAATAAAAATGTAAAAATTGGTATATAGTAGAATACATGGGAGTTAATGGTGGTAAGTAGTATTTTAGGGTCATAAGATATTCATACCCACAGTGTGTAAAAAAGTCAGACTCGCTTCCAGCTGTATCAGTCACACAAAGGCCTTACCTTCATTAGCAAGAATAATGCAACAAACCACTTCCCACAATTGTGTTATTTTTTTATACACCTCAACACGCCAATATCGTGCCTTCACATTTTAGCATGTTTTTGCCCTTACGCACTCCAGAGCTCTGAAGATGAGACTTTTGGGTGCTTCTGTGGATGAGTGAGAGTAATGGAAGTGTTACTGTGGTCTTTGGCACCTCTATCTCATTAATAAAGCAAAGTCCTGCTCCATTTTTTCTTTAATAAAAAAATCCCATCAGTGGTGAATTCCATTAGCACTGAAGAGTAGAATAGGTTCGTACAGCCTGATGAGAGGAAAACATCTGAAATAACAATATATGTGTCTACAATTGTCTTTCCAATCAATTGCACAGAAGCTTGGTCCACTTCTTCAGTTACAGTCCTCTCAAGAACTTTGGTTACAGCATTAATGTTTTGGTAAAAAAAAAAAAAGAAAATTCAAAAATGAAAAAAACAGAGCAGATGCTTTCCTTCTTTTCTTCAGGTAGATTTTTCATTGTCCTCTCCTGTCTTCTGAACCCGTGAATACTTTTTGCATGAAGATTTGAAGCAGCTGGGAGGCCAAGATATTGGCCAGGAAAAACTGCAAGGAACAGAGCCTTGCACATTCTTCTCGAAGAAATAAAATATTGGATACCACCATGCTCGAGAGAGAAAATTCGTCTGCGAAGACACCTTTAAAGTCTGTATTGGCACAAGCATGTAAAGAGGAAAAGGCAACTGTCAGTTCAAAAGCTTATAATCAATTACATTGAGTCAAAACAACAGCAAAAACGCAATGCATTTGCATGCATTTCTGCAAAGACAGTGAGTACTTAGCCTAGAAAACACAGAACTGAGGTAGACATTGTAGTCCAAATGCATACTACAAACTGAGCATCTTTAACACAAAGGGATGCTTTGTTGCTATACAAAATTTGGGGCACCAAACACTCAAGTCTTTTTCAATATGAGTGCTTTCAGGCATGTCGTCTTTCCATTGACAACTAATGGTTGAGATTTAGATTAAATGGGCTTGAGAGCTATGCTGCTACTTCAATGTGTTGTTGAAACAACTGCAGCAGATACCTTCTGAACAGTGTACCTTTAATGATGTTTACAGAAGAATTGTCACTAGAATTTTAGGACTGTCTAGGTAATTTCAGTTGGCCAGAAATTTTATTACTCAACTACTGTTTATTCATAAGCTGAGACAAAGAAGGGCTATTTTATACATCAACTACAGCATTAAAATCTCAAAGTTCAAAAAAAGAAATTTAAGACAAATTAATATTATCTACTTAAATAACAATAAAGTGAAACTCCTTGCCCATTCTGTTTGAACTTCGATATGGAACCTCTATTTTTATTCTGAAATTAAGAACTAATTTAACCTTTAGGCAATTTTAACAAAAGCAGGCTATACATTGATTCTGAAGGGATTTGCCACTCACCTTTTCATTGGCCATTGAGTGGTACCACCAGAAGAGCCGCGTGGTGATATAGTAGGCAATGATGACATCCACGGTATAGTGTTCATGAGCAACCAGGATACAAATGATGCCAGCAGCACTCATTAGCCAGCAGATTAAGTGATACCACCAGAAATGACGTGGTGAATCTGTGAAACAGGGAGGTGATGGGCAAAAAACACAGCAAAAAGGCATATATATCATCATAGCAACCCACTAAAGGAAGGGGAAAAGATAAATTAATTTAAGGCTACTAAATTTGAAAGCATAACTCATATCACGCTGGTACAAACCCCCTGTTTTGACACAGAAAACAAGACTAATAAATTATGCAAACTTACTGCGGTGGTCTTACTTTTTAAAGTGAACACAAGATGGGTTAGTTAGAAAACACAGCCACCCATTTTCTAGTCAAATTAAGTTTTCCAGTTAAATAGTTGCTAGGATTTGGGGTGCAGAGGAAGAGGCAGAATTGAGGCAAAACATACACTTTGGTTATTTAACTTGGGTGTATTTAATCTTTTCTTTTTACAGCCTATACTCAAGTAAACTCCAGTGTCTAGAATTGATACAACCTGAGCAGAGATGACAGATTAAACAGAAAAAGACACTCATTTTAATTCTTAGGTTTTAACTAATTTGCATGAAGCCTTGGTTCTGCAAAACAAAATACACTGCACAGAAAAGGACAGTATATGTATTTATATCTTTTAATGAAAGATTTAACAAATGGGAGTGAAGCTATTCAAAATGCATTTAAGCCACTTCAGTGGAAAAGTTCTCCCGTATTTGTTTCCCCATTGAAAAATGCCCTGAGTGTCACAATGACCATTCATAACTTCTGACAGGCTAACTGGCTTCATTTCACTCACAGTGGGAGGTTTTGGCACCTCATTGCCTTGTGAGGCAATGGTCAGCCTTTACTTTCTCACAGTACCAGCAAAGAAGTTACTGATCTCAACAAACCTACCCAGTAAGCTCTCAGAGGCCTGTGCAAAATAGTAACTCTAGGACCACTTTTTGGAGCAAGTGTCAAAACAATAAACTCTCTTAACTCTCCCCAAAACACTGCAGACAGATCTCCACTTACTGATTTATTTTTTTTTTTAAGATAAAAAGCCAAGTAATCTCAAGAAGTTGATGAAAACAGCACTGAACAAGACAGACATGCCAAGGCTGAAAATATAAAAAATATAAAAATATGAATAACTATCCTGGTGAAAAAGGTGGAGTGCGGAGGAATAAGTGAAAAAATGGCAGAGTATGAAAGGAAGAGCAGAGCAAAAACTCCACTAAGCCAAACATAAAAACCTCAGAGTGCATCTTACAGCAAAGACATGTTACCAAAAGAGCAAAAAAGACCACCATAAGTAGCCTCTAATTCAGAGCAATTATAGGGCTTATGCCCTGGTTCAGGTAACATTTTGATCATTATATAGGAGGTAGAAAAAGGAAAGCTATGCATTTCTCACTTATAGAGCACAACTTCACTGAAATATATGCCTAACAATTAGGCAGCAGTCAAAGGGCTTATTACAAAAATTTGTATGATAGAATTTCTCCAATCCCTTAAAGTATTAAGTGCAGAAGAAACTAGCCCAGAAAATATTGGGTTGCCTTCATCTTTCCTGGTACAATTGAGTATGTGAATAGCGTTAAAATGCAATGCAACAGACAAAACAAGGCAAACAATAACTCTATTATTAGGCTATTTTCCTGATATTGCTCTGGTAATTTCGATGAGTTACAAATGCCATTCCCCCAGTAACATTCACTTCACAGGAAAGACCTAGGTCTAAGAATCATCAGACTATAATCAGCACCTTAAATCACTGTTCAAAGAAGAACATCTCAGATCTGCAGATTTGAAGTCTATCACATTCAAGAGGCCCTTTCATATTGTGTTTTTTGTTTAAGGCAGAATGCAGCACTGCAGCACCTTGTTCCCTCAACATTTTAATAAAAGGAAGGCAACCAACTAATGCTGGTTAGTCTTATTTTTGTTTCAGTGAGAATTACACATTCCCATCAGCCAAGGTAGCATTTGCATAGTTTGGGATACAACAGTAGGAGGGAAGATTCCAACTCCAAACATGTGAGCTGAGAAGAGAATTCCCCACTACGTATTCATGAGCAGCCAAGCTCCCGGGATAGAAGCACTGCTTACCACGTATTAGATTTAGAAGTCAGTCCTCACTTCTCTAACACTTCAATAGATACTCTGGGTGCAGCAGAGAAGACTTTTCCTCCCATGCCCCAGAGCAATGTAAAGCAAAGGGGGAAACCATAACTGCATCTTCTGCCTGCTTGCCAAATTCTTATCAACTACAAGAAGCTTTAAGTAGGAGACTCGAGCACAAGACATCCAAAGAGCATGAATTACTAGCATGGTGCTTGCAGTAACTAATGTACAGCACACCTGAGAAAAGTAACTGCTTCTGGATGCAGTCCAAGTGTGCAATGATGCTGTGTTCAAGCCACAAAACTCCCTACAGTCCCCTGCAGCTAACCTGCACAGAGCTAGCGTGCATAATTAACTACAGTATGTCTTATCCAAAATTTGAATAACCTGTCAGCAAATGATGAAAAGCTATCTTGTTTTAAACCACCAATAAACACTTACAGAGAGGTGACATGTTTAGCCACATTAAGCCGTTAATTAAAGCCCACAACACTTTTAGTCAACCTTACCCACAACCCCTGAGAAGGTGATGGAACAACTCACCCCTAAGGCCACTAAGCACATGGAAGACAAGGTGATCAGGAGTAGCTAGCATGGATTCACCATAGGGAAATCATGCTTAACCAGCCTGATTGCCTCTACAATCTGGATAACTGGTTGGATAAGTAACAGGAGAGAATTGCATGTTGTCTACATGAACTTCAGCAAGGCTTCTGACACTCCCTCCCATGATATCCTCACAGGCCAGGCTGGACAATCCGTGAGGTGGACTGAGAACTGGCTGAATGGCAATGCTTGGAGGGCTTTTAATCAGTGGCACGGAGTCTAGTTCAACCCAAAGGTTCATACTGGGCCCAGTATTAACTTACTCATCAACAGCTTAAACAAAAGGATAGACTGTATCCTCAGCAAGTCTGCTGAGAATACAAAGCTCAGAGGAGCGCTGCTGTGCTGCCCTTCAGAAGATCTCAGACACTGAAGGGATGGGCAGAGCAGAACCTTTTGAAAACCAGCAAGGGCAAGTTCAGGGTCCTGCACCTGGGAAGGAAGAACCTGGTGCACCAGTACAGTGTGGGAGCCAACCTGCTGGAAAGCAGCTCTGCTGGGAAGTACCTGGGGGTCCTGGTGGCCAAGCTGTCCACGAGCAGTGCCCTCATGGCCAAGAAGGGCAGAGCATCCTGGGATGTATTAGTAAGATCATTGCCAGCAGGTTGAAGGAGGTGGTCCTGACCTACTATTCAGCCCTGGTGAGGCCACATCTGGAGTTCCAGGCTCCCTAGTACAAGACAGATGTGGAGCAAGTCCAGTGGAGAGCTATGAGGATGATTAGGAAACTGAAGCACCTCTCATATAGGAACGACTGAGGAAAATAGGCCTGTTTAGCCTGGAGAAGAGTGAGAGGGGACCTCATCAATGTCTCTAAGTATCTGAATGGAAGATGTGAAGAGGACAGAGCCAGGCTCTTCTCGGTGGTGCCAAGCAATAGGACAAGAGGCATCAGGCAGGAAACAACGCACAGGAAGTTCTACCTAAATGTGGGGAAGAACTTGTTTACTGTGCAGGTGACCATGCACTGGAACAGATTGCCCAGAGAGGCTGTGGAGTCTCCCTCACAGGAAACATTCAAGAACTGTCTGGACAAAATCCTGTGCAATGTGCTCTAGGGAACTCTGCTTGAGCAGAAAGGTTGGGCTAGATAACCTACAGTGGGTCCCTTCCAACCTTAACCATTTTATGATTTTACTACAACCATAGCTGTAGTAAATTTTCACTCCATTTCCACTCAGTTTGTGTTTCAAACCCACACAAATACAGTCTGTGTACAACTGACGAGTAACTTTTGGAGGGCAGTAGTTTTACACGTACTTTTGTCATTCGTTTTCCCAGTACAACAAATATGAACAAGGAAGTGCATTGAAATGCAATCACTTACACTCTTTGATGAACAGATAGACCAGCGTTAGTACTACAGTGTGGCCACTAAACAGGAAGTCTCCACACAGGATGTGTGATCCAGTTATGGATAGACCACCACCAGAAATCAGTCGCAGGATTCTCTGAACCTTTGCCTGAGAGTCTCCATTCAACTAGAACACCAGAAAGAAGTAAAAAATAAATTTTAAGATACACCATAAGTGACTCAAGTAAACTTCTTGCCCAAACACATGTAGAGTCAGGAGGACAGGGATAAAAGGACAAATTATTTTCATTTTCTTTGGCTTTCTTTCACATATTCTTAAACAAATAAGCATGCACTTCAAAGTTGACAGGTGATAAAGATCAGTTTGGTAACACTAGCATTCTGTCTGTGCTTTCCTGGGTTACTTTAAAATATGCACTATATGAGAAAGACATGCAGAATATACTGAAAAGGTAAAAATTAAAAATTTGTAAGGTCAGATCTCTCATAACAGCTGTTGACAGAATGCATGAAACCAATTCAAAACTGGTACAACCTTGCATACCAATTCTGTTATTCTGTTCAGAGCTGACCAGTGTTTCTAATGAGTAAAAACTTCAAACTCGCTTCATTTGAGATTTAGTTAAACTCAGTCAGGATGTAATCATATTTGGAGGATGCACATTTTTAAAGCAGGCATTAGGACCAGCTTTTGATTTCTCATAGATACTAGGCAAACACTCAGTTTTACCTAGCTGTTTTAAATTAACTCTAGGGAAAAAAAAAACCACCAAGAAAAATGGATAACTGTTTTCCATAATCAGAAAAATATTCAAGTGACAAAAATAATCCAGAAGAATTATCATCAAGTAATTCACCCTGGTTTAATGCTAGCAAAATGAACTTTCAGCAGAGACATTTGCGTTTTCCTTTGATTACCTCTTCTTCTCACTCCTCAATACACAGTCTACTACATAGTCATTCCCCAAGCTATTAGAACAAAACCATTAAATCTTTACAGTAATAGCAGTTAAATAAAGCATTTTCAAATAAACACGGATTCGTAAGAGAAGTAATTCATCCACTATACCCTAAGTTGTGTCAAGTAGAAGGCAACAGCCATGATGCTGTAACTCAAGACTAGAAATCCTATCCAAGAGGTAACAAATTTATCCCCCCACTAAACTGGTGATACTTTTTTTTCCAGTACAGCTAACACGATAGTTTGTTCCACAGAATTTTAAGTCTACTACTTCTTATTAGTGACCTAAAGTGGGAGCAACAACTCCTTTATGTCACCACTTAACGCCAGTGTCATTAAATTTTTAAAATATTTTTGTAAAACTATTAGCACATCCATGTTTCTATATGTATCAGTTCATTTATGCAGCTGAACTTGTTTAAGTCACATTCCTATACACTTTGCAGGTTGGAAGCAGAGACAGGTAGCTGACTTCAGGTATTGCAGTAGCTCTTGACCAAATAGAAACTCGACAAAGCACCTAAGTGTGGGTTTCTAAAGGGATACAGCAACATAAGCTTGCAGATCAGCCTATGAATTACAGTACTGACCTTGGGTATCCTACCATATAAGAAAAAATATTGCTGCAGTAGTAAGAGTGATTAGCTTGAGCATCAGAAGCAAGTTGATTGATTTAGTAGCAGCACTGTTTCAGGCTAAGATGTTCTGAAAGGGAGCACCCAAGTGCATCAACAACTTGAGGTTCTTTCTGTATCACACAAGTTTTGGTTTATCACTACCGATGTTTCTGAAGACATCAACTGAAAGTAATTTGTGTTATTTAGTAATACCCAAACCATTACCTTCTATTTGTTCTAAGGAGCCATCAGGACTGATGCAGAGACTGAGACAAGAAGCAATTAAAGGCTCTTACCTTTGGCGCACACTGAAAATGCATTCCAGGCACAGGTAAGGTGGTAACGTACATGGTAATACAGCGGTACAGATACAAAGTTCCTATTATAAAAAAGAACCTGCGTCCCACTATCGATCTGAAAGCAAGGAAAGAGGGGAAAACAACTGAGAACAAAGTTTACGTGCAGGATATTTAACAGTTGTGGAGCTCTAGCTTCATTAGACAGCTAAATCCTTAGAATGAAAGGGCAGCTCCACCCCAGCTCTTCACCATACACTTCTCTGAATCAAATACTAAAAAGTCCTCCTTCAGCTTTTAGTCTTGTTAGCTCCTTATAGTGCAGAGCTCCCACCAATTTAATGTGGCCTCAGTCTAACTTACAGGTGCAGTCAGGCAGTTTTCCTCAACTCAGTGACCTTCTCTTTTTTAGTCTCATACTATAACCACATTCTTGACTTAAATATTTATAGTTTAAGCAAATGAAGACACAGGAGAAAATTTCTATTTAGCTGTAGAGGACAGTGGCTTCTTCCTCAAATTTGGAAGAGGTTTTCTTACACCATCATGACTTCCTCAGCTTAAACATCCCCACGTCAGTAAACACACTTTGAAAAGTCCAGCCTCAGAATAAAGTTGACTAGTACAACATAGGCGTCAGAAATTCATAACTAAAAAATATTATTCAATAATTGGAAAACCTGTATTTCCATATCTGCTATGGGCACTAGAACATTTTGTAAACAAGCCATCCCTTTGTTATTTTCCTGCCAGCCCTATTCTACAATATTTTTATGGATTTTACTGTACGATTTCTTCTACCCAAAGTGAGTAATAAAAACATACAGCAGAGAAAAAAAAATTGCTAACTTACTTGTATCTAAGAAACAACCACTGGAATATCCATAATCCAAGTAGTATCATTCCATTTATTTCTGATACAGAAAAAGCCCATTTCACACGATCAATGTAATCAAAAAATTTGTCAGGCAAGGGAGGGCTTAGCTCCTTTGGAGGTACTCTCTCATGGACCACAGTGATCATGACAGTTGTTAAAATCAAGTTGAAGAGAGCATAGACAAAGGCGATGCCTGTTTTCCACCATTCCAGAGGAAATTTGTTCCTAGATTCAGCAGGCATAGCAATCTGGATGTAATCGGGATACTTCTTTGCTGTTTTTCGCAAGCCATTAGACAAGCCCTTTGGTTTGCTAGTGCCATTTTTGTTCTCTTCACTGACTGAGAGAGTAGGTCGTGAGTAGCCATTAGAAGTGTCATTTGGTTGACCCTCCATATGCTCTTCAAGCTTTGCTGTCTCAATGGTATTCATTTCCAAGCTGTATGGCCAAAGCGGGTTTCTTAGTGACCAATTTCTGGGCTCCCTGAACTCTGTTATTCCTCAAAGTCCAATGTTCTTCTTCCTAGATGACTTCTGTAGAACACTAAAATGAATCCATTGTGCTTTCAAAGGAATTTGTGAAGACAAATCTTTCTTCTAGAGCTGAATCATCTGCAAAAAAAACCCAAAACAGATACTGAGGACCTTCATAACTAATAATGTGACAGTGAACAAAATCTTATTCTCAGAAGAGGCATTTTTAAGTATTTAAGTTCCATCCGAGTCTATTTACAAACACAGTCAAAAGGCAAAGCAGAGGTAGATCATTACTGTGAAATAATTCAAGCTGACTCCTACTGAGTAACTCGATAAATCTCATATCAGTTTAAGAACTAGTACCAATTTAGGCTTGGGGGTTTTTTTAAGGACAAGATCCACAGACTTTAATGATCATGACATCACTTGTTTTATCAGTTATCAGAATTAAGACTAATCCATATTTGCAGCAACATTGAATTTTACTGTTTAGAGATATTCCATGCAAAATATCCTTGTTTTGACCATAGGGTTGCTACAGATATTAATATGAGTTGTCCATATATATCAGAAAAATCTTGTTAGTTCAGGTGATGGGACAAAAAACAGAAGGGCATTACAGAATTTGATTTTGTAAGGCATAAATTAATTTAGATTAATCTAGAAAATCTACTCAATAGATAGCTCCATTAAATTTCATTAGATCTAAATGAGTATTCCATCAAGTCAAAAATGCGTTTATATAGCCACTGTAATACCCACTGAATGTCTGAAATTTCAGATAACTGAGAAATATACCCCTGAATTAGAGTCTTAGTTATGGTACACTGTACAAAGAGTAGATGACAAATGAACCTGTGTTTGTCCTTTAGCTACTTAAAAAAAAAAAAATCTATTTAGATGGTTTTTTAAACAGGAACAAATAGAAAGAGTCATCATTACTCAGGATTTATTTCAGGCTGCATTTGTTAATTCATAAAAGTTTTGTAACATAGAAAAAAAAGGTAAGTGCATATGTTTTATAACAACATTTTCAACAAGGAGAAAAGAATCAAGTTCATCTCCAGAGAACAGACATTGCTCTAGTAAAAATAAAGAGCATTTCCCCATCTTTAAAGTTCTGTGAAACCACTTACTCACCATAGCTGTGATGTACCTATTTTTCTTACTCTGTTCAGCTCTTATGGCAAAAATAGTATTACCATGTAAAAACTGCCCCCTATCTACCAGCAAATTGTGATTCTTTTATTTTAGTGGTTCCTCTAAGAGAAGTTCAGCACTGCTACCCCCTCAAGTCTCTGCATGCCAACACAGGCTGCCAGTTTGCCATACTTTATGTAAAATTAACTCATCATGATGGCGGCTACAGCTGCCAGTCTCTCTAACCACACACCACAGGACTTGGCTTAAGAACAGGCAACCTGCTTAGAGGACAACCTAAAACCAAAAGAGCCTGGAAAGTTAAGTGATTGTGTTTTGGTCCCTCCAGCCTCATCCCATCCAAACAGAGAACACATTTAACATGGTCAGCACATAAATCCCACTGATTTCCTGGGTGCTGCTCCAACCACTGAAAAAGAGAAGGGGTAAAAAGTTCAGATCCCAAATACATGAGATTCATACAAATAATACTGAAATAGCCAAGAAGCATTCCTAAATTTATCCCTCAGCATTGTTTCCGAAATCCACTGTCATTTGTTGACCTTTTCTAAATTCCTGATCAACAAGTGTACAAAAACCATCCACACACAGCACACACAAACAATAAACACTCAAGAAAACAAAGAAAACAAGTGCTGATTTTGGATGCTTTTTCTCCCTCTTAGCAATCATATTGTGATCTCTGCATCTCTAAGAAAAGGGCATGTTTAACCCATCAGCCAGGCAACAACCTCTCCGATGCTTCCTACAACTAAAAATACTCTTTCAGAGCATCTACAGAAGCAACAGCCTCACTCAAAGCTATAGCAGAATAACATTTTAGCTTTCACAAGTCTTTTTCTTAACACACACACTCTTCTATTCCTTCTGTCTACTAAAGTTAAGCATCTAACAGAACACTTTAGTGACAGTATAGAAAATATCTGAACCTGTCTACTTGCTTATGTTTTGGAATGCATGTACCTAACATTCATCTACTAAGTCAAGACCCCACTTCTCACCTTTATGTTACATATAGCAGTCACTTCGGCAGCAATCAGCAAAACCTGGTAAATTTTACATCCTGTGCAGTTGAAACATTATTAGAAATAAGCATTTACTGAGAGCAAACTACCTTGGTTATTTCCTTCCCTTCCCCACATATACCTGAACACCACTAGTGACATAAGCAAAAGAATGACTTTACTTTCAGATGTTTAATGACATCCAAGTAAGCCTTAAAGATCAAAGAGTATCTGACATACAGATGAACAATAACCTAAGAACCTAAAAAATAGAATGGTGCTCATGTTCTCATATTAACTTATTAAGCAAAACAATTATAGCTACAGCTTGCAGGAGAAAAGTTGTGTTCCTTCCTGGTACTTTTAAATGGATTGCAAGGCATATTGATCTACTGTTTCTGATGGCTCATCAAGATTATTTCAAGCAGAGTGCATACTGTGGTCAAAGGTTTGTTTATATTGATAACTAAAGGTGCTACATATCATCTGGTGAGGGATTTGTAAGAAGGTAAGTGCTTCCCTTTATAGTACCTTTTCAACCTCTTTCTCCCATAGGCTAAAAGAAATTAGCAACTCTATTGATGAAAAAGACAAAAGCCACTCTTGAAGCTTTCAGTCCCTTGCTGCCAATCTGACTGGCCAGAGAAGTGACAGACACAGAGCACCAACAGCCTAATCATCCTCTGCTGCTGGCTGCAAAAGGAACTCCCCAGAAGTACACGTTTTTCTGCCAAGTTCCCGTCCCCAATTCAAATATCCATTCACATACCCATAAGGGGTGTGGTTCCTTTTCGCTTCAAGTTGTCCTTATGTTTCTTTAGATAAAATATCCATTTGATTTTTTGGTCAAATCCAAAACATCCCCATATCAAAACCAGAAGATGCCTATAAACTGCCCAGCAGTAAGCCTTAGAATTCTTCAGCAACCAGGCAGCAGTGCTTAGATCTAGCCATCTTGCCAACACCAAATTGCTCTAAAATATGGAGCAACTACTGAGGAAGTCTCCAACTCACACAAAACTGGCCAAGTACCCCAAAAGGATAAATAAAATTCCTATAAAGGATACATCTAGATTTTAGGAACAAGTTTTCTTTTTGGAACCACTTCTAAAAATAAACGTTACCTCATCAAGAAGCAGAGCTTCTTAACCAGCAACTTTACAGCAGCAATCGTAATTGCCTCAACATATTTCCAAGAAGGAAAAACATATTTCCAAGAAAATCTTAGGAATTAAAAAGATGCTAAAAGAGGAAGGGTCCTAACTTTTTATCCTGAGCTCCTACTTGCTCCCATGCAAATAGCTCCCTTAGTTCTCTGCATCCCCATTTGACTGTCACGTGAAAGAACACAGTTGACAGGGGGCACAGCTTTGAGACAAGCATAGGAAAGTCTGTCTGCATTTGGCTCTTTATGCTAGAACTTAAGAATAACATGGAGTTTTATTTAGCTTGTTAGTCATCCGATTTTCATGTAAAGGTCATTTTCACATAAAGTTAGCTCACAACTGGTATTTCTCATCCAGTATTGGAACTTCAACATTTCTCAAAATATTTTAGTTTCTGTAATTTAGGAAGGACTGAATAGTCACAATTTGCACAGGGTTTTCAAATAAGCAGTTCTTAACCTGCTGTTTCAATATTATTGAAAAAAGAGTATCCAAAACAGTGAGACTGATCTATTCTGACAGTAAGAGAAGCTATACTTTACTTTCATATACAAGATGGGAAAGATTTCTAGGCAGTACTATTTCGAAGCATCATTCGCTTTTGTTAAGACTGGCTTAAACATTTGATACAGCTGTATTCTTGTATTTGGTAGCTGCAGAAAAAGGGTCTGTAAACAAAGTACAGTTTGAAGTAACCTGAGAGAACTTTTTAGTATATTTTTATCTATATCACAGTTACTGGGAAACAATTGTTAGCTAGCTTGTATTTCGGTCAGTCAAATTTTTAGGACTACCTATGGAACTAGAACTAAAAAAGGAGCCAGGATACTGCTGTTATCTAGACAGCAATGAATAAAAACTTGCTTTTTGGGGTTTCTCCTTAATTTTTATTTTTGAAAGCATTCCAAGTCTCAGTTAATTTCTATAGTATCTCTTCTCCCAGGCTACATGTACATCTCACAGCATGCAGACCACTGGGAGGAAAAAGAAAAAAAGAAACCCATCACCACCCAAAACCTCCAAAAGAAAACTGCTGTGGTGCTAAAGAACTGCAAGTAAAACAAAGCTGGATTACTGAAGTACCGTTCATTATCATTACATTATCACTTGCAATAAATGTTAAGTTTTTAATAAAAACCATTAACTACTTACCACATAAAATTTTTTTCAGCAATAGAAATAGAGCAGTTACTCCTTCTACCTTGAGAGAGGGATTTTGCAAGTCCTTCATTTAGGATAATTAATGTACCAATGGAAGACGTCTTTTAAGGACTAAATCCCTACACTTGCTTAAACAGAGAAGAAAAGCTTCAAGGTTACAGGTTATCTATTTATACAAACTAAGTTTTACCACACCTCTTAATAGTAAAAAGTACGTTAGGTTCCATTTACCTCGTAATTCATTATCCAGTGTGTTCTACAGAAATGTCAGGTTTCTGAAACAGTATGTCCCAAAAACCACAAAAAACATTCATAGAGTCACAGAATAGTTTGGGTTGAAAACGACCCTAAAGACCATCCGGTTCCAACCCTCCTGCCATGAGCAGAGATGCTTTCCACTAGACCAAGTCCTCAAAGCCCCATCCAACCTGGCCACAGTAACTAAGCAAGCAAGGGAAAAAAGTATCTTTAAGTTATTTCATAATTTTGAACACTGATGAGTAGGTTTCCCTTAACTGCATGAAGACATCTTCAAACTCTCAAACTGTTTGGTCCCCAGACTCCAAAGGACTGTATTTGGTAAGTAAGAGTCTGATGTCCTTTAAAGGGGACACCATGACACGCCTAGATTTTCCTTGTGATTATTACTACCCTTATCTTTCAAGAAAGAAGATCACAACAGCTGCCAAATATTTGCTATCTTTTAGTGCTACTGGTAACTCATACATGTGGATTATTTCCAGAATATGACAAAGTCGGTTTTATTTGCAGGTTAACAGTCTTTCCTAAAACAAGTGTGTTGAGAATGGTCAGTCATACATCTTTAGAATGAGCAGAACAAACAGAATCATTCAGGTTGGAAGAAACCTCAGGAGGTCTCTGGGCCTCTGGCCAGGATCAGCAATGACTCAGGGTTTCAATCCAGCCGTACTTTTAATGCCTACAAAGATTCACAACCTCCCCATGCAGCCTGTTCCACTGCATGGTTGTTCTCACAATGAACGTTGGACAGTTATTTTTGTTGTTTTGGAGTTTTGTTTGTTTTTTAATTGTTAAATCTACTGGTTTTGTATCCACTTCTTATAAGAAGTTACAGCCTTTGTATCTCATCTTCCCACTGCTGTGAAGAGCCTGGCCCCGATGTTCCTGATGGCATCCTTGCAGGTACAAAGGGACTGCAGTCAGGTACCTCTGAGACTGCTCTTCTTCAGGCTGAAGCAACCCAGGCTCCCCCAGCCTCCCCTCCCAGGGCCTGTGCTCCAGCCTCCCGACCACCCTGATGGTCCCTCTGCTGGGCTTGCTGCCAGTTCATGTTTTTCCTGGATCAAGGACCAAAAACCAGATACAGTATTCTAGACACAGCTAGGCAGTACTGAGCAGAGAGGAATAATCACTTCCCTACAAATAATGACTATGCTCTTATTAAATGCAGCTCAGGACAGTGTTGGCTGCCTTCACTGTCAATGTACATTGCTAAATCTCTTTTTGACAGAGCCAAAAGAAATATTAACATTATTCCAACGTTAAAGACTAAAGCCTAAAGACTCCCTCACAACTTCTTCACTCCAGAAAAATGAGATTAGGTCTTTTTCCTGCATAACCCATACTCTCCAAAATGAGACAGTTTCAGAATTTCAGATCTGCACAAAAAAGTCTGCTAACCTGAAGTGATATTTAAGCTCTCAATCAGCTGCTTTTGAATACAGGCAAAAAAGGTGCTCTATCGCTGCATATTTTGTAACATTGCAAAAAATGTTTGGCTCATAACCTTCTTCTATTCATTAGAAAAGACTATCATAAACACTGTACAAAGCGTGGAAGTCACTGTACTACCTCAGTCTCATCAGGCAAAAGAATGCCAAAAACGAGTGCCAAAATAAGCCTCTGGATCAGGCTTTTATGCGCAGGCTGGCTTCTCAGTGCTAACTGCTTGCATTCTGCTAGAGCTGCACAGACACTGCCGAAGAGCAAGGTTCTTCTCAAAGAGACAGCAAGGTCTAAAGATTTGTTAAGAGCCCAGCAGCACATTTGAGCCTCACATCTTTCCTAGCTGACACAGAAGTTGCAGACGCTGGCTGTGAGGTGGGGGGACCCAGCACAGGAGGCAGGAATGTTTTAGACTGTTTTGTGAAATCCTCCACCTAGTTACCAAGGGTAAAGGTTGCACTTCATAATGGAAAGCCAGACCCAGAGATTAGTCACCACTTTCAGCACAGGGTGGTGAGGAGTCACAGTGACTAATGTGTGCTTTAAAGTGACTGTGCTACAGCTTATCAGCCATCAGGCAGCTAGAAGAGGAAGTTACATACTCAGTAAACTTATCAGTGATACACCCTAAAAATATTTCAGTAATTATTAAGAAGATAATGCCTGTCAAATTTTTTCCCCTATGCTACTTCCAAAAAGCAGCCATGCCAACTCCAAAATAAGAGGTCACATTTATGAGAACATTCTAGTGTATTTTCTACAGAGACAAGAACCCTCCTCCTAAAAGTTTAAAGGACAATAATCACTTAAATCTGCAGAGCATTTTACAAGATCAGCAGTAATACATATACAAGTTGCACAATCCAGAGAAAAGCTATTTCAGCACTGAGGTGTACGGAGGCTCATATCTCACAACTCACGTTTTTAAAAAGCCTGAAACAGACAATAATCCTCGCAAAGCACATGACTGTAATCCTCACCCCACACGAGTTCTTAGAACAGAGCATATTTAAAACTATTTAGTATCATACTATAAGCTGGTTTCACATATCCGTCAGTTCATCTGGCACATTACAAATTGCGACTCTGTACACAGCAGCAACACTTGCTGTATTCAGAGGCTCAAGGAGCGAAAACATCCCCTTTCAGAAACACAAATATCTACACACCCACACATCCCCTGATCTTAAGGTATTCTGATCACTGTTTTACCCTCTATGCTAACAACACAAGTCTAGCACACTACATACTGCTAAAACCGGTCAGGAAAGAATCAATGACTAACTTCTCTCCTCTCTAAGAACAGTTTTCAGCTTGCTCAACTCTGTGTTGATGTAGTTGCCTGGAAAGCTTTATGAATATTAGTTAAGGGGGATGATGCTGACATAATACATCATCTACCACTCACAGTAAACAGAGGGACTAAAACTCATCAGGAAACATGATGTAGTCCCTATTCTGGTCTTCCCCTCTACCTCCTTGCCACGCCTACCACCGAGCAGCAACAGCCTAAGGCTCTAGCATCACAAACAGCACCCCCAGTCAAACAGAGATGGGAATACACAGATCTCCCATTCAAGCCATTTGTTTACAGGCTCAGACATCCAAATCTACATCCAGCTCATACACTAGATGCTTCCTTCCCACCTTCCCCCCACCACCAGCTTTTCTTGACACACTTTCAGAACTAAAACCTGGTAAATTTAATTCTAACACCAAGAAGTTAAGCGTACTGAGCAATTTCAGCACTTACCATGATCAACCCAGACATGCTTACTTGGGGATTAGAACAGCAGCAAAGAACCCTTTCATAATATACGCTTCAAGCTTCCAGTTTGCAATCACCAAAATTATATCAAGCTTCCTATATGTAACTGGGTTTTTCACGGAAGTTCTACACATCAACTTGAAGCACTACACAGTTAAAAAAAGGCATCACAACCTAAGTGTCCAATGTAGCCCCACGGTTTTCTTTAAACTTCAACAAGTATTCCATTAGCTCAAAGCTTTCTATTAATAGAAGAAAATACTTTCCACATTATGCTGAGCAGAAAAAACATTTCCTTTTTATATTATTTAATTCAGGGAAGACACTGTTTAACTTTAAATACTAAACACTTAAGTACTATACACTTCAACACTTCCTTCTTCATTTTTGTTTCTGCCACAGATTGACGAACAGAACACTCACTTCCTTAGGATCATCACTTCTCCTGCCTGGCAAACTATCTCCCCACAACACAGGGTATCATTGTTAAATAAATCTTCTGAGAGGATGGTAACAGTGGGACAGCAGTGGAAAATAATAACAATTATAATCTAAAACCTTTCTGTAATACCTTTCCCAGACATTTTGCTATCTCCATTTCAGTCTCACCCTAGAGGTCAGAAAAAGAGGCCAAGAATCCTATTAATGTGTTTTTACTGCCCCTCACAGTGCTACTATTTAAGAACCTAACTCAACATCTCCAAAATAATTCAAACCTCTCTTCATTATTCCCTGCTGAACTGCAGCCTTTGGTAAAAACAACCCTGCACTGAACACCACGGCAGTAACGAAGTTTCTTTATGGCAAGCCGCTCATGAGACTCAGCACAGAGGCTTTCACCATTCACAGCAATGCTTTCATTTATTTGCCTTCCCCTTCTCACCTAATAGCTTGAGAATTCTACTGCTTTTTAAAAAGCTTTTGAAAAGGATTTAAAGAACCAAGTTAGTCAGAAAGGATTTAAAGAAGGAAGTTGGTGATGTTCAAATTCCCAGTTACTAAAACTGCAAGACTAAAACTATTTCTGCAAGAAAACAGCTGAACAGCATCTTCAGCATTGCTCCAAACAGCCATCATTAGAGTCTTACATTGTAACAACACACAACTGCTTTGTAACACCTACATCTTGCCCAAGCACACACAGCATGACTAAAAAGGTACAAAGGAAATTAATGACTGAAATTATATTGATCTTATCCTACCAGTTGGTCAAACCTGGTGTGAAAGTACTGAGGTGACTCTCAATTTACACAGAATGATTGATATTGCACTGTGTCATCATGTACCTCAAGTAGCAACTTCCGCACCTTAAGCTATGTGTTGTACTCAAGGAAGGCTTCTGGTTATCACTGAACCTGTTATCTTTAGAAGTATAGGCAAGTAAATGATCACTCAAACCAATCAAGCCTGAACGTGAAGTGGAAATACAAGCTGGCCAATCAAACGCCCTGCTAAATGGCATTCATACTAGCTGCACAGTGTGCTGCACTGAACATCATTTATTTTCCCTTTCTTTGTTTAAGTAATGCTACTGTCACTGTAAATTTTGAGTCAAGAGACTATTTCCACAGAAAAAAACCCACAAGCTGGAAACCAGGACCACTTCTGACTTTTGTCTTACTGTCCATGAAAATTTTTGGGGCAGAGGAAGTAAAGAATGTGTGATCAAAAAAGATGTTTCAGGAAAGACATTTGGAAAAACTGATTTCCAAACATATATCATAATTCTTGGTCACATTTTCATGGGAGGTCCCAGAACTCTAAAGCTTGCTTTAAAATGGAAAGCATTGCATTTTATAAAAATTACCCAAAAAGCATTTTATGGCATTCTTATCCTGATGTCCAGCAGACATCTATATACACATTGATTTGAGAACAGGAAGGGAGGCTAAAGAGGTGCCACGGAGACTAGCTGAAACGTGGAGGGACAAACAGATTCTATAAACCGTTCCCCGGTCAGAACTGCGGCCAACAAAACTGTTTAAGACAAAGTAAGTCTCATCTCTAGACTCCCTGAGACCAGTGATGCTGTGAATGTGTGCTAAGTAACCATGGTGTACAGTAAATAAGTGGTGAATCAACTAATTCCACGTGATCAGTAACAAAAGTCTAAGGACAGAACTAAGTGTTCAACTGGAAATAGTGCCAATCAGTTTTAAACGAAGAGAATGCAGAATGTGGCAAAAGTAGGGCACAGTAAAAACAATTATTCTGGTCTACCAACTGTCTTTTTCCATGAAGGAGGGCACTATCTTATTACACACTGCTATTTCTGCTGCGCTCCTGCATACGTTTTCCTCAAAAACACCAAATATGTCAAGATATCTGCATCTATCAGCAAGGACAGATCACATTCTGGCTTTATAAGTAACCTTCTAAATTTAGGACAAATTGGCATAATCTGAGAAAATGGTTAGAGCATAACTTGAAATCTAGACACAATAGCGGCTTGGATTTCAAGAGCTCTCATTAAAATAGCACTACAGCAACCAAGGCCACTTTCTAAGGTACTTACCTAGGCAAATGCAGGCTAGCCCAAGGGCTTGCACAACACAGCCTCTGCTAAAATCAGCTGTTCCAGGAACTGCTCCTGCATGGCCATTTTGCAGCTAGAGCCACTGCACGGGCCTTTGGTCTCAACTACTCTTCTCTGCGTGAGTATCATCTTGCCAGGACTGGGACGGCACATCCAAGTACCAGTGGCACCAAGACTACCCTAATTCAAATCTATTCTAGGGAGACAGCAAAGGGAATGAAGGGAAGTCTCACAGGGATTTTGTCCTAAAAGGTCCTGGTGCCAGTTGCACTTGAGCACTACTTTAAAAGGTGGGTAATTCCACCGTTTCAAAGGTGCACAACTGAAGCACAGAACAGTCACATGACAAGGACAATATCGAACACGTGAATACCACACCTTGCATGACAGACATTGTATAACAAGAAACACCTCCACAGGAGCAATTACAGGTCTGCAGAGGAGGGAGGCAGCAGCCTTCTAGACTCATGCAAGCCAATTAGGAAGAAATCAAAAAATCCACGTTACATTAGGCTAACAACTGTAACACGTGAAAATCCACGTTACATTAGGCTAACAACTGTAACACGTGAGGTGTGCTAAGATGTTAACGACAGCTGGGGCAGACCAAGATGGTCTGAAACATTCCATACCAATCCCAGCCCATGGAATCTCTTAACACTGCTTTATCAAGACCACATACAAAGACAGGGGTGGTTCGGGACTTGCCATAAAAGCTGCCACCCAGCAAGGCATATTTGATTTATCTGGAAGCAGAAGCCAAGCTGGGATACCAGCATATTCCAGCCCATCTTAAGCTGTTCCACTCCCAGTGAAGAAGTTAATTAGTTAGTTCATGCAAACAGTCTAGGCCATGCATTTTTAACTTATATGACAGGTCAGTGTTAACTTTATTTAACCACAGGAAGTGCAGTTATCTGTATTGTATATTTGTATAAGCAAATACAGTGGATTACAAGTTACCCACGCATTGGTAGGTTTTGTTGATAAAGAACAGAAGAAATTTATCTGAAATCCCAGAGCAGATCTATTTTCTCTTCCTCCTAATACCTTAACTTGAAAAAAGTAAAAAAAACTGTCTAAAAAAAAAAGTCTTTTATAACAAGGAATGAAAAATGCTGTTCTAGCATAAGACACAAATTGAGTTGGAATTTCACAGTTTAAGACCTTCAGACGAGAATCTATGCCCTGCAGCAGGTATATTATTCCCCCCTGAAACTTTCCAGATGAGCTCTGTATATCATGCAAAACAAAGAACACAAAAGAAACAGGTTTTATACACAGCAGTGTTACATTCCAGCAAAGACTGTAAACAAGTCAGCCCAAAAAACAGGTCCAGCCTCTGAACAAATCTGATTGCCTTTTCAGATAATGCACATTGTGAACTGCCTTAAGTATTGAATACTCAGATGTGTGGGTCTTATGCAGAAAAGAAGTGCCACATCTTTAGAATGAAGGCATCTGCCAAAGCCTACATTTTCCTACATTCCTGGGACAGCTTTACAGAATACACTAAAACAAGTTATGTATTGAAGTTCAATAGTTCAATTCCAACAGAGTAACTACCCTAATCTAAAAAGGATTGTTCAGAAAAAGTTCTCGGCTTCCCAAAGTTTCCTCATGTCTGACAGTAAGATTTATAAAACAGATTTAGACAGAATTGACAGTTGTTCAATTCTGCTTCTACGGGGCAAGAGTACAAACTGTGGTCTCTTATTCTGCAAGGAGTCAGTCAGGACAATCATCTAAAGTGTCCAGGACAAAAACTCACAGTAAAATTCCTTAAGCATATTCACTGAATATTCATACACACATACTGAGACACTTTCCAGGAAGAATGTGGATTGCCACTAACCCTCAATGTTTGAGCTCGTGTGCAGACTTCACAGCAGGCAACTGAAAAAAAACAAACACAAAACAACAAACAGACAACAAAATAAACTTCCAACAAACACCAAATAAAAACCCCTACTGGAACAGGTACTATTGAGCCTAACTATACAAACCACTTTCTTAACATATACAGGAGACAGAAGAACACAAGGCAAGGGGCTCACACACCCACAGACTCTTAGAGCTGTAACTGTTAGGTAAAAAGCCACATGTTCTTTGACATGTACTAGCATGAAAATCTGACATACACCTTGGTTATCTGCAAACCTTATCTCATGGGCAATCACTCTGTGGGTGCTGCCTGGCTAAGAGGTAAACAGACACAAAGGTCCTCTCAGACAAGGCTAGACTTATGTTATACCAGGCTGTACATTAAACATTAGGCCAAAACTGATTGACTAGTTTTGGTGCCTTGACATTACAGGAAGAAGGAGAAGGACCTGTTGAGCTAAGGTATGTGTCAGTTCATGAGTACATCTGGTTTACACGCCTTCAATTTCCCAAACTGACTTGCTTCAGGTGGAACATCTTAATCCGTTCCCTCAGACCAACTCTGACATTTTGCTCATAATGACTTTGTGTCAAAGATGATGAGACTTAGAAGATATCAATCAGCAGCCACTCTATAGTTCAAACAATGCCCAGGAAACTATAAAGTAAGAAAGTGGACTTTGTACATGTACTTCCACTTCGCACAGCTGGAAGTATAAAATGACACAGAACTGGGGTGGGGAAGGAGAGAAGCAGAGGCTGCCTTTGCTCTTTAACTCGACCTCTGAACTATCCTAGACCTACAGGACTCATAAAAAGAGGAGATGAGAGGTGTGGAAACAGTGTTTTAAAACAGTCATAATGCTGACAAGACAAAAAAATCATCCTAAATGATCACACATTTTCTATCCACCAAGACTGTCTTTTACTCCATTGAATCTATTACAAATATTAGAACTATAGTATGACTATGACACTATTACAAATACACAACACCAGAAATACTGTCCTGCAGTTTACAAGCCTTTTGATGAAAGAAGAAAGCCTTTTTCTCTGACACTAACTGAAAACACTATAGAATATCACTGTGAATACATGTGTCAGTACATTTCTCATGTTACATTCTCATCAATGCATGACCAAAACACAAGCTATGTAATATCAGTCTAAAACCTGCTGAGCAATACAAACCATCAAAAATCAGAAGCATCTTCATAATAGCGTTATGGAAGATTAATCAAGATAATGGTTCTTTGAGCAAGTTATGGAAGCCTAAGTACAATATTTCTCCTGTAGCCGTCCTTGTAACTGCAATAGAGACTTTGATAAGAAAGAACTTTTTCTGCATGTTACACACATCGCAGTCAAATTTTGACTAAGCTGTGTTGCCTCTATCGCATGTTCTAGAAAGGCTTGCAGTGCTAAAAGCTTTGTGCCTGATTCTACTACCACAGGATGCAGAGGGAGAACAGGAAGAAAGCACATAGGCGTGCACACTCAAAAAGAGTTATGGGTAAGGTAAAAGAACATGGTTCTAGAGTCTGCCCTTAATGCAGCACAACAGAGCAGAGAGCTTCTGCTTTCCCACCACTCTTCTCTGCCCTCCCGGCCTTTGAAGGGGAATACTATCCCATTTTAAATTCAGTCATTCAGTTCTGAGCTCCTCAAACATAAGAGAGCTAAAGATTTTAGTCAAACTGTATGACGTTTAAGAGTTTAATATAAATTTTCTCTTAGTACAAATTAAGGAAAAAAAAACCTAAATCAGAAAATTTTTATGGGAACATTCATTCTGCATAGTAAAACTGAGCCGTGCAGCTTACCTTGTTCAGATTGTCCAGCGACTAGGAAGTAATGTACACGAGAAGCATAAACTGCCTGCAATCTGTAAAATTATGCTTTAAAAAAACCCCAAACACTTCATATCAAAGAAAAATACTTTTAGAGCAAGAAGTATAATTATTTAGCCCAACTATTTGAGCTTTGCCATTTGACAGGTATTGCGCCTTGTGATGTTGATGGTCAGCTGAGATTTATTTCATCCATCTTGACTTTTAGAAGTCAGCACAAGTTACTGACTTTACCGGAGAGATACACATTATTCCACCCTACTTTACATAATTTGTTCCAAACAGAGGAATGAAGAAATGTTACTTATCATAATACTTATGCCTGTTTCCACATATAGAAATAGCTGAGCCAATTTTTTAAGACCTGCATAGAGGAAGGTGATGGTAATGACCGTGGTTACTGCAGAAGACAAAACAAAGGCCAACAAGAAAATTATTCTCATTGGAAAGCACTTGCCATTCAGCTGCGTAGCACGTGCAAGTACTCAGTTTCCGGGTCATAGTTATTGCTAAGAAGATGAATTCTGAATAATCTGAAAATTCAGGATACAATCACTGCAGCGGACAGATGTTTAAACCCATAACACTAAACTCTTCAGTAAGTTGCCTTAATATTAACTTCCAATTTAACTTCTAAGTTCACTATGGCACCTTGGAAGGAGCAATGCCTTTAATACTTCTTGCTTCCGAGCCAAACAGGATGCCACAGCCCTTCCTCTCAAGACTGAAGTCCATCATGAAAGTTACAAAATTTCTAGGAAAACAAAAACACTGGAGTATTGTTTTTCTATGTTAGCGCATGAGCACTTTTAATAGTTAATAATAGGATTCAAATCATTTCAGCCAATGTGCTCTCTCACAGAATGGAAATAAATAGTTTCACTTTGGAGGATGACCTTTAGCTTTCTGGCACATTTTCCACATCAAGTAGAGTTTGTTTTTTTCCAGAAATTTCAAGATGGTTCCCCATAGCTGCATGCAAAGGATACACATGCTTTTAAAGCAATTTGCAAACAACTCTGTGAAAATCATAGCAGACTGAGCATCTGCATTTCAGTAACTGCAGCTTAAGCAAGTGTATTAATTGTTACTTATTAATTAGAGCCATGTTTTGGCCTCTAAAAGACCAAGGTAATATGCCAGAAGATAAGAATGAACTCTTCTCAAGTGACACTCAAACTAATATACAAAATCTGAGTAAAATCAAATGAAGACAAGCTCATGGTTCTGAGACTGGCATTGTAAGGAACTCTTACCTTGCATCCTGACAGATTAGTGCAGTATAATGAAAACAAGACAAACCACAAGCTTTGGTAGGACTTTTGTTAGGCTCCTAATACACATGGACTAAAAGTACCACGAGTTAACTTTTTAAGCTATGATATTTTGATATCATAAAAGTTAAGTTACCAGAAAAAAACAGCACCTATGAACTAATCCAAATTAGAGTCATAAGAATTAATTTCTCTCAGTAAAATCCCACCGAAACAAAACAGTGCTTTCAGAATTTCAGTTTAAATCTTCTGATTTTTTACCAAAATTGTAGTACATAAATTTGAACCAGAATAACTGGCAGAAGACAAAACAGAATTCTACATTAAGCATTTTTTTTAGCACTGTTAAGACAGTAGCACAGCATTACAGTTTTTAAGATGTCCTTTTGAAGCAACTGCAGTGATGGGAACAGTCTGCTCCAACACAGTCTGTGTTGAGTCTCAAACCAAGACACGGGCAGTGGTATTTGGCATAAAGCATCTACAGAGAGCAAGTGCAGTTTCCCATCTACAAGGCTGACTTGGGGAAGTAAAAAAGAAATTTAAAAAATAATCAAATAAGCTGTAATTACTGTAGAAGCATACTAGAACTATCAACAAGCTATAGGATTATATCATGCCCTCCAGATGAAAGACAGAATTAATGACTATGAGGCATGACCTTCTCTACTGCTGCTTCTCTTCAGCAAATTATGTCACCTAAATAAGGAGACTGTCTCATTATTTCTGATTTAACAGTAGTCTGGAATATTAAATGGAGCATACAGAGTTGAATTCAGCTTCTCGCATAGGACGAAAGCATAACATGGCTGAGGCTGGGAAAAAAGTGTCTGGAGACTCTGTCTCTTTATTTAGCTCTGCTCCACTAACCAACTGTCCAGCACTAGAGTGGACATAAGCAGGAACTTGGGTGTGTGCATAAGTAAACATTTTGTCACTCTTATGTACATTTCACATGACTGAAAGGAACCGTGAGAAGTCGTTCAACACTCATCACACAAGAGTTTAAGATCTTAGGAGGCTAAGCAGAATACACACTCTAAAGAGAGGAAAAATTAGAAAATGCAAACGTATTTCAACATAAAAAAAAAACAAGTAGTGAGAGCAGGTGACTTCTTGGTAAAGGACTTTTACAGATGCAAGTGCTCTATTAAAGATTTTCCAGGGAGGTAACATATGCCAAAATACTTGTAATAATACTTCAAGAAATGAAAACCAGTCCCTTTTGCTTAGGGCTTTAAGCTAGGTCTTAAAAGATCCAGGTTCTAGACAAGCTCTGCCAGAGACTTGTTCTTTGAGGCTGGACAGATTTCTGCACTGTGATACGATTAAAGATTCCCATTTATTTTATAGTTAACTCAGATTTTTAAAAAAAAAAAAGCATAACTAAAACCAACCAAACAAAAAAACTCAACCAAATTTAAGTTCTAGTATTAGAGGCATGAACGTCATAGATGTATGATGAAGTAAAACAAAAACCCATCCTTCTCTAAGTTAGACACTACAAATGCAAACTCCAGTAACTTTTGATAGCTCATAGTGACACTTTGCTATCAGAACTTACATAAAGACAGAAACTGAATAAATGTACTAATACTGGGCTTTTTTATTTATACGGATTTAGTCCATATTAGCACTTAAAACTTCACCCTTGGAATATTTGAGTTTACAGTAGCAGCAAGAGGGACACAGGCCTAAGATATCAACAGGCAGTCTAGGCAAAAAGATCTTCTTTCCCAAATGCATGGAAGTTACAGCACTTTACATACTGGGCCATACTGGTTTACGATAACTAACAGGTAAACCTGCCTCTGAAACACATTTCACTAAGAACACTACCAATTGCCCGGGGACCTTTTGAAAACCAGTGATCATAAATTGCTGCAGGCAGTTCGTAAATTCTCAGATGGGAGATTAGAAAAAACACCTTAAATATATTTAGCTTCCTGGGGCTTTTTGCTCACTTTCATTGATTTCTTTCTTTTTTGACATCCATCTCTTCCAACATCAAAGTAATCTTACTGCAACTGAAGATATAGTTAATCATTATTTGTACTTCAAACTTTTTTCCCAGTTTCAGCCACGATATGCTTACGTCTTATCTGACAAACTGAATCCAACTCTCTATGTTCCATTTAAGATTTCAGATTACTGCTAAATCAAAAATAAACCCGAGGGAATTTATTTTAAATTTAGCCATTCTTAAGCAAACATATTTGTAAATGCTCTGCACCAGTTCATCTTAAATCACCCAAATTAAGCTGATGCAACTTTTGAAAACAGCCAGCGCTGAGCCCAAGAGGCTCAGCATTTCCCCAAGGAAGAACAGGTGTACAACCCTAATCCAAATTTGCATCAGTAACCACAGACACAATAACACTGCAAAGCTTAGTGCGAAGCTTACTGCATGGCACAGGATCCTAGTAAGATTCAGCCTGGGGAAATCCCTATATATATAAAGAAAAGAAAACAGAAGACTACAGAACAGAGCAGAACAAGGTGAATTCTAAAGGCCAGAAGAAAAGCCAGGAACAGGAAGACATTGCAATGTGAGACCGCAAAGCTCAGACTTTGGAACCCTCACGGGTCCACAATATCAGCAACTTTATTTTTGTATACAAACTTTAAAAAGAATAAGAGAGATGTCCTTGAAATTCACACATGGCAATTGTAAGGTAACCTATTACCAGCTGGGGAGGGTAAGTGACAGCAAGGGTAAGTGACACCTGATTTTTTGTTCAAGTACCTTCAAATGAACAGGACATTCTCTCATTCTAGAGTTACATATTGGAGAAACTATTTTTTCTGAAAAAAATTAAGTAATTAAATACTGAATATGCGCTTTTTTGCTATAAAATTCTCTTGTCAGAATGAATGCAGTGAAGTTTTCCTGATTAATCATGCTCATTATCTTCTCTGAGGATCTAGACCTGAACACCGTTTCATTAAGAATCATTCCATTTGCAATGATCACCTCAACAGCCTCAGATACTCCGACGAACTGTTTCTTCATCTGTACAACAGACCAGACTCCAACATTTTTAATGCCATCAGATTGCAAACAAGAGGACCCACCTAACACACAGCGAAGCAGGAAGTTTTACTCAGCAACCACAGGCACGACCTCAAGCCACAGCAGTCCCCTTATTTTACAGATACTGCATATGTGTTAGCCAGAGGGTAAGTACCATGCTTCCCTAAAGCTGATTCACTTTTACTACACATTTTGATCCTATTAAAATTCCTATCAACGGCTATAGACTTCCAAACCCAATTATATTGGTAAGAAATACTTCATTCTTTGTATTACTCATATCCCCACAAGATTTCTGGGGAAGAGAAACAGCGGTAACTGTTAGTGTTAACTTAAGCAAGCATCCTCACACAGGAGACACTTGTGGTTATTAACGTTCTGGAGCCTCACTAGAACAGCTGGGTTTCAGTATAGTTAAGAAACGTCCAGAATAGACTTTCTGTTTGAAAGATAAGACAGAGCTATCTGTGTTACACAAAACTTTCCCATTAGCAGCTCTTAAGGTCTTCAGCATCTGCTGGGACAGTGGTGCCTGGATGCCTGACATTCTTAGTGCGCGCAGCATCTTTGGGGACAGTGGTGTCCATGGTACAAACAATTGTCCCAGCAGAGAGAGATCTCTGAAGACAGTGGACCTAGTGTTACATTAATCTTCCCAGCATCTGTCCGGACTAGTGCAATACCATAGCCATACTAAATAATATGTCACAGCATCTGTATTGTCCACTTGCCACAAACGGTATCAAATGACATTGCAGGCCAGCAGCCCACCAAAATTAGAAAACATAATCCAAACAGAAGATGAATGCAATTTTATTACAAATATCTGTATCTTCAAAGTCCACTTCTGCTCCAGGAGACTTAAGTGTAATGAGCCACTTCTTCAAAAACCTTCTTTTACATTTTCTCTTCCTTAAAAAAGGCTACTCATTTTTTAAATCCATCGCTTGTTTCAATACTTATTTTGTTTATCCTTAAAAATCAATGCACTGTTTTTCAGTCTTCATACCTTTAATACGCTATATTCATACACCGTAAATAAAGAACTCCAATTTTTAGAATTAAAAATACTTGAGATTAAGTCTCTTATTCAGCTCTTCCAGAGACAGGGAGGTATTTGTGTACGCTGGGTTTTCTGCATTGATAAGGAAATCTTCCGTTTTTCACAATACTGCATCCCTGATATAACACTTCTGATGTCTACTTGAAACATTAAGTTCTGAATTAATTTCTGTCTTACAATATCACAATTACAACGCACTTTTACAATGCAGAAAAGTAGATGCTTATCAACATGCCAACCATGGCTCAATATGTAAAATTTAGAGGTAGAGGCATTCTAGATTGAGATTACTAACCCGTGATTTTTAAAAAAAAAAAAAAAAAAAAAAAAAAATTTTTTTTTCTTCTTCAAA
>VZTA01029679.1:273-22355 GCA_013398855.1 Mohoua ochrocephala
CTCCCGCGCTTGAGTACCTCTAACTATGCGCATCACAGAGGCGTTACCAGCTTTTCTCATTGGTTTAACAACATGCCTATCAAACCAAGTTTTAAACCCCTTACAGTACTGCTCCCTCCTCTTACCCCTGGCATATTTCCAAACACAAAAAAACACCAGAAGAGCTGGGTTCATTGACAGGCCTTGATATGAACAAAAGAGAGACTGAAGCCACCACCTGCCACCATGTCACCACTGCAGCAACGGCAGTCCCAGCACATCCAGAGCAGCCACTGTTACCAGATGATAAACTGTCTACACCTGGTGAGCTAACACAAGGCTTGGTCTCCAAAAACTGCTGGCCTATGGAACTGCACAATGTCCATTGTGTAAGAAGGAGAACTGCGAGTTCACCAGCCCCTGTGCCTTGCCAACTCAGCCAGGTCACCTGGAACATTGGGGTCTATGACCACCAGGGACCACCAGAGAGGGAGCCCCAGGACTGAAGAACACGTGCGTAAAGGGGAGGGGAAATATCTTAATGATTTCAGGGAAATGATTATCATATTCTGGGACAATCAATCAATATGTGTGTAAAATACAGTATATAAACAGAAACTTCCCTGTAGTCAGTATGCACGGCTTTGGGAGGAGCTATCCCCTCGTGCATCCAGCCAAATAAAGAATGCCTGCTTCTTAATGCTACATTGGTGTAAAGAACTTTTTTATTTTACTGAATTTTTGGTAACACCAGTGCCACTCACAAACTGCCTGAGCAGCATGAAGTGAAGACCTAATCTGGAAGCAACATACCACCACTTATATCCCCACAAATAAGTGAACCCTCACTCCAGGTTCAGACACCTGGCAGGTAAAAGGCAGAGCCTCCCACCTTAGCATTTACTAGGTTCAAGTCAGGGCATTTAGCTTCATTGCCTCAAACTGAACTCCTGCAGACATCCCATCTGTAGGAAATGATGGGGACACTGCAAATTTCAGAGTCTATTTTCACATCTGGGGGCAGGGAGGAGGGGTGGAATTAAAGCCTATTATTCCCATTAGCTGTTAACCAGAAAGTAAAAGAAAAGTGGATGGATTTGAAGTCATCACTAGGAAACTTTTTAATATTTTGCCTTATTCTGTTGTAGAGCTGCATCAACAAGTTTTACTTAAATTTCAAATTACCACCAACATGCCAAAAAAAAAAATTACTATTTTATTGGTGTCTCATTTATTGCCCAGAACTTAAAAGAGCATGTTTTGCATATTACTCAGCTACACATTGTTGGAGTTAATGAACAATGCCACTTTCCCAGTCTGATGCAGGTGGTGAAATTTTCCTTTCAGCCAGTCTGTCCCCTAAACATAACATTATTCAGGTAAGCCTATAATTACAACTGACTCAATTACAATTTCTTTTGTTACTGTACAGGAAGCCTTTGTAAAAAATCCTATTACACTCACTATAGTTCTTTCACTTTTTGATGTACTACAAATCTCCTAAAATGCTCTATATTTGTTTCAGTTTCTAAAATCAGATGAAGCAGCGGCACTCTCAAGCACATGGTGTGATTCTTTGGGTTGTCCTGCGCAGGGCCAGGAGTTGGACTCATTGATCCTTGTGGGTCCTTTCCAACTCAGAATATTCTATGATTCTGGCTAGTAATGCATGAAATAAATGTGGCCCACCAAAGGCAAAAACCTGGGGTGAGATTATGAAGTTAAAAAAAAAAAAAACAAACACAAAACCACAGTAGATCTACCTTAAAATTTCACCAATATTGGCAGAATTGGAACTGGAAAAGGACACATCCAGTTTTGAACCACAAACTAGTAGGATGAAGGCTTAGACCTGTAAATAAAAATACATATATATAAAAATAAAATCAAACCTCCTTTAACTACAAAGGAAAGCAGAATCAAAACTGTTTATAAAACAATTACCAGGAATAAGTCATCACATCCCAGAAATAATGGTTCATGCTTGAAATAAAAGTCTCTCACTGAAAGTCATTTAAAAGACTACAAAATTTTGCTGATAAGGAAATTACTCAGAGTTCTTTTGCTGACAGATATTCGCTGAAGTTACATTTCTATATTGATTATTTGCAATCTATTATTGAAGTACTGTGACAGCAATATAATATTTGAAAGGCATTTGAGATCAGCAGCAAATCTCCCTAACCTTTGGTTAGATTTGGAGGATAAGGATAGGTTCGGGGTTTTCAGTTTGGTTTGTTTGCTTGGGTTTTTAAAGTTTCCCCTACCAAAAAATACCTAACTCAGTAGCACTGTTAGCCAACCAGTGACAACGGTAACTACATAATAAAAACACCCCACAGGCTGAAGTTGTCATTCATGACACTACTTCCTCACCTCACAATTCTACTGAAATATAACTCAGCAAAATAATTAGTTGGCAATATTTACCAGCGAGCTCAGAGATAGAACACTCTACTGCTTCCTTTTCTTTATCTTAACAACAAATAGGTCCTTTTCCCATAATTCTAACATGCAGCTCCAAAACTTATAAACTGACAGTCCATTCCGTAACACAAACCTAATAAATAGGTATTACTGTATCCCTTTCACCCTTTTTCCAGTTTACACCTGCTCTAGAAAAATGTCAAGGTCCAGTTCTGTACCTCTGATAAGAGTTGGAAAAACAGATATTTAACATTCACATTGAACACATGATGCTACCATAAGCACACTAAACTACATGTAAGTGATAATGAGACAGAGTTCCTTTTGATATATAGTCAATTTTGCAAAAATAAGAATCCTGCACACCAAAAGGTCAGAGATAGCTGATACTGGCTGACTTACAACGAAGCTGTGCCGAGAACACACACTTTAAGGACCTCAAAAATTCACTACTGCTCAGTTCAAACATTATATGAACAACTACTTCAATCAGTGGCCAATACTCTTGGCTTATAACTCTCCACCAGCTCAACATTTGGGTTTTTGCTGACATTATTTATGGTAAGAAACAAACATCTCCCCTTGCACTGTGAAAATCATGCCCAGCAACTCATAATTGACATTAAGACGAACAAGCATTAAATGATGTGTCAACATGCTATTTTCTCTACAGTACCCACTATGACCCCTTTTTTGTCTCATTTATATGTTGTTATGCCACATAATTAAATCACTATCTGCTTATAGTAATTTTTCAAAAGGTAAAGTTTCCCAGTAGGAAATCCTGCTCCCGTTTTCACCGGAAAACATCTATAAACTTTCCCACTCAAGCTGTCAACCCTCATTCTAAGGATTAGGTATAGGAAGTGTTTTTCCCCTCTTCTCAAGTATTTCTCCATCTGTACATTCCATTTATATTAAAGCAACCAACTTGGAGAAAGCAAGTACGTGGTCAAATCATTTGCTTTACAACATCCACTAGAGAGAGACCACAGGGAAAAAAACAGGAAGACTCAAGCCTCTAGGAGTATAGATTATGTGTTCTTGATGTGCAATTATAGTGTATTTATAAATATGCTGCAGTCAGTTTTGCAGTAATGAGCTCAGGTACCAGCAACAACAGGACTGCAGCCTCACAGACCTCAGATTTAGTTAATCAGCTGATTAAATACAAGCATTTAGCTAAGGCCAGGCAAGTTCTTTCATCTGTGCTTCTACAGTTACACTGCTAAGCATACTTGAGCCAGCTAATTCAACAGCTCTTAGGGTATTTCTTAAGGAGCTACAACTCAAACTTCAGAAATTTAACATCCATATTAATTTTCTCCACTTTTTATTTTTCCACTATGACAAATGACTCTTAACAACTTTCAAGCTGCCTTTATAAGTGTCCCAAAGAGGGTTAAACTCTATTTCTCCCTCCTTCAAGACTGGCAGCTTGCAAACATATCTGCTAATTAGGCACTCTACTGCTACAGTTTGCTTTGATCTCAACAACAATCAGCTTCTCATGTTCTGATGATACAAGCACGATTAAGCAGCAATCGAGGAGTTAAAGGCAAAATAATGAGACAGGAATACAATATCTTCTGTTCTCATCTCAGACTATTACATGGTGCAGACTCCAGACATGTCAAAGAATATGGAAATTATCTTGCTAAGCGCACAGTGAAGTAAAAATCAACTCCACTACACAGGCTGATTGAAGCCTTAAATGATGAAGGTAACTGACAATGACAAATACAACCTAATGTCATCTCAAACACCAGCGCACCAAGAACCATCTAAAAATGCATATTTCATAGCAGAATATATTTACTTCACCTGGAGAAGACAGCTTTGTACTGAATGCATTAAAAAAACAAACAAAAAATCCTCCACACTGCATTTCCTCAGCCGTGTAATTATAGAATAGATTGCTTCTACCTCTTTCTACTAATTCTGGAATAAGTTTAACACATGGCACGGTGCTTTAAGGAAACCTTTGAGGAAGGCAATGGAAAAGACTGCCAGATACGCTCTGGGTAGGCAGTGAATGAAGCGTGTTGTGCTTGTGATCACGCACACGTGGCTGCTGAACCTTCCCACCTCTGTAGCTCAGAGCTGAGAGGTGTGTTAGCACCCGTGGCGGGCTGTTACTCTCCCTCTGCTGCTGCCAGGGACAGCCCTCAGGCAGCTGCAGCTGAAAAGGCTCTCTGAACTGGGTACATCCAGTCCTGACACGCATCACAATGAAAGCCATTTGGACACACACTTCTGCTCTGATACGAGAGAGGAACAAAATGCAGGAAGTAAAATTTCTTATTAAAAGGCGCATCTGATAGAGCTTTGGCGCTGGTGGTCATTTTTACCCCCCATCCTACAGTACCCCAGCTTCTGGGGCTGGGGACAGGCCAACAGAGTGCACCCAGAGACAGCTATGAAATCACAGGGTTTTTCACGGGAGGTGTAACCATGCACTGTAGTCATACATTCCTGGTGTAAATATGTATCATTTCTTCCTTAACAGAAAGAAATTTTGATTATATACACAGGAAATACGGACCACTTCCTCTTATCTACACCAAATGGCCATCATTAATAGAAATAATCCTTTTTTTAAATGTTGCCATTAAACTAATCACATCATCGTTATGATAAGCAGTTGTATATAATGGGAAGGTCCCATTCCCAAGATGTTTCAAGGGACAAATAACATGGTTGTACAAGTTCAACTTTCCCCATTCACCAAATTGTACCAAACAGCTGGCAATTTAAGACTTGATGAGATAATCTCCATTTTCAACAATATTAATGATAATTTATACAGCCCAATGTTTGTGAAAATTCTGCTACTGCCAATTGCTCCCCTGTACAAATGGGGAAAACCTCCTTTTACAAGTCCTGCCAGCACATGGCAACCCATGGATAAGAGAACAGCTTGTTTTTCATGGTCCATAAAGCTGTTGATCTTTCTGCTAATTAGTGTTAGCAGAGTGATGAATCTCTGAAGCAAAAAACAGACTGAGAATCCCCAAATTCATTTCAAATCAACCACGGATTAATTATACGGGAATAACAACAATTGCTGAGCATATTTGGATGACTGATGACTCAGAGGTGGAAAGCTGATCAAAGCAAGAATATTAAAAATATATAAATCACAAGATTTTTTTGGTTTTAGCTCTTCATGATCTGTAGACAATATGTGATCAGAACAACATGAAGTAATTTTACTACTGTGAAGTGCTTTAGGATCCGTGGATTAAAGATTCTATAAAATGAAATTTGTATGTATTACATTGCCCGCACTTGTGTAAGATCAATATAAGCCTAGCAGATAACAGCCCTACCTCAGTTAGACACAATTAGCCCAGCAGGAAATCTTTTCCAAGTAGTTACTGATGAGATAACAGTAGGCAAGATAAGGAGTTCAAACCATAGGTAACAAAGTGTATTTTTTTCATTGTATATAATGCCAGAGCTTATCAGCACAGTATAGAAACAACGGCGTTAGCTGCAGCACTCTCCAAAATATGAACTCTTCCCAGAAATATGTTCTCATATCTTTCAGAAGTAGAAAGGGAGATAGCAATCTCCAAATGCTGAACAGCAGCTGAGAAGACAGAACAGGGCTGCACCGCCCACCACGGGGCAAAGCGAGGAGCAGCAGCGGGACATGAAAGTAAGGGCAATTTGTTTTGCTTGTCCAAGTGATTTGCCAGGTTAACCCTCTCCATGGTAAAAGCTCATTTAATTTCTCATCCTTTTACATTACCTTCTGCTATGGATTCTATTTAAGCATCTCTGAATACAGCAAACTAAAATCTGTAGACAATTTAAGCCAAAAACCCTCTGACTATAGACAGCCCTTTGAAGTTTGTGGAGATCAAGAAAACCAGCCACCACAGAAAAGCAGCTTTTTAATTAAACATCTTTTCTCCTGATTTGAAACAAGTTTTAAAGTCCCAGTCTGTGCACCATTAGGAATCCTTAAGAAGGCAATCTAAGGCTACAGCAGAGGCATTTAAATACATGTGTATTAAACAGATGTCTCTTGTCCCAAGAATAACAGAGCTGATCTCACCTAACCATACTTTCCTCTCAAATCTGTCTAGCACGCCTCCAATGCCCCTGCACCCAGAGGGCACCAGCATCCCTCTCAAGCAATCCTCTTTTCCCTCTCTGTCTGACCTAGGGCTACGAAACAAGCAGCTACACCTCAGCTTTGCGGCAGGGCTTATCCTGCACTTCGACAACGCGCGCAAGGATTGTGTCTTGCACTGTCTGTGGCACAAGCAGTACTTTCAAAGATCCAGTTTACTTTCCCAGACAAAGGGTGTGGCAAACACTGTTATGGGCATGCGTTCGTGCAGGGAAGGGGGAATTTGGAGCAGGAGAGAAGTTAGGACACAGCAGAAGAGAAAAAGGTGAATACTGACTATAGTGTAAGTGATTATGTTACCCAAAACTTTATGACCTGTTAGAAACATGACCTTTTAAATTAAAAGATGAATTGGGCATAAATTACATTTGGATTCTTTTATTCTGAGATTGTTTGCTCCTCTGTTGCTTATGTTTAGCAACCGCAGTTATGAAATACTATTTTTCACCTTGTCTTTCTATTAAACAGGACTGTTAACACTTCACAACAAGAACTATTAAGGCAGATTTGCTAGACTAATAGCAGGCCACATGCTATACACTCTTCTCATTCCAAACTCAGTCTCTGTTTTTCCAGAAGTCTTCCTCCATGGCAATGAAGACTAAAGAAAGCAATACTGTTGCAACAATTGTATTGAAGAGACTTTTCCAAAATACAGTAGCATGGTGTCTCCAGCAACCAGTATTCATTCCTTTTATTGGATAAACTTTAATTAGTGGCTCTGTAGCAATTTTCAACAGAAAGCAATAGGAGACTTATTCTCAAAAACATTGATTTCATTTTTCCTCTACTTTGAAAAGCATCCTTTGCTTGTCACTGAAAACACATGGTTGCTGGATTGCTTATAACTGTGCAACTTAGGGGAAAAAATCTGGCTCCAGTTTCCCTGAAGCGGTGTCAAAAATAATTTCAGTTTCCATCCCACCTCTGGAGGTTTCCAACCCTCTTCTCCCTTGTGTTGATTTCCCACTGGAAAGACCCAGCACATCATTCTCAATTTTTCTCATATTCATATATATAAAGAGTTTTGCAATTTACTTCAGCCAATTCAGTGTAGTAGGTTCTCAGTAACTGTAATCCTTCAGGTTTTGCAAGTCTCATTCAATATGTTGCAACAATACAGATTTTATTTCTTCTCATATGTCCTGCATAACATTATTCTCTCATGTAAAGCCCAATAAACTCATTTATTTGGGATCTATTCCCAGAGATAAAACCCCTATCTATTTACCTCTATTAGTATTCAGCCCTACAGGAATTGAACTATCCTGTTTTATATAAACGAATAAATTTTGTTTTGTTTGTTTTCATTGTTAATACCGCTTACGCTCTATGGCTCAATAATACTGTGTTTTTAACAGCCAAAGGAAAGGGAAAGTAACATACAAAGTGCAATTCACTTTTCCAACATTTGGAGCGAGCAACACGCATCAGCATAAGAATATTCTGCAAATTTGCAAGCTAGGAGTCTTGTCTCTTGCTTCACTTACTCCCACCTAATGTATTTTAGGAGTTGAACATTTTTTAACAACAGAGGCAGAGACTGAACTGTAAATAATTTCAAAGATAGTCTTCCGAACTATTGTCCAATGAACTGATACCCACTGTTAAGCTAGCACTTAAAAGCATAATAAAAGTAACAAAAGAGAAGAAAGAATAAAGGAAGACAGTAATCAGTGTACAGTGATATTAAAGATCAAGTCCTTTCTCAAATTACAGGCCTCCAAATATTTTTTCCCCCTTTATGCACCAGAAGTATTTTTTCAGAAACAGTAAGACTTAAAACAGAAATTTGGGAGGGAATGTGTGAGCACAGAAGTAATCCCTTACCAAGCACATGTCAGCTCACTATTTTAAAAGCAGGATTTCTTGTGCCCCACTTATTCCTCTTTTTTTAAAATGACATTGTGATTCTTGTCGTTTCAAACCAGAGCAACAAACCACTCCTGAGCATTAAAGAAATCTAAAAAAACCCCAAAACTTCTGTATGTAAAGAAAAGATATGTAAATACATGACCAAAGCAGCACTGAAGTTATTAACTTCAGATTACTGAACATTTGAAACAACTCTAGGAATTAGTTCTCTATCTGTAGTGGTTTCTTTAAAACACTTGCAAAAAAAATCCCAAAAGAATCCCATAAAGAACTTTCTGTCATCAGAACGAGTTTGATTAATTTAATCAGTATCATGAAAGCTGTTAAGATATTTAAATTATTTTAAGATACCAAAGCCCAAGGGTATTCAGGTTCATTTAAAGTGCATTTGGTAATAAAGCCGTTTAACATCATTGCACACTATATTCCCAAATCCGGACGTGAAACCCTGCACAACATATTGCATGTAGACAAAAAGCATATCCATTTCCCCTTATAAAGGCCCCAAGCAGTAATTCAAGCATAGAGATAAAGACTGGAGACAATGGCAGCAGAGCACAATTGCTACACTTGCTTTTGATTAGGCTGTCTTCTTGCTCTTTATCTGCGCAGCTTATATGGCAAAGATCAACTTCTAAAGACCACCATTCCACTTTAAAGTTAAACAAAAACAAAATTAAAAAAACACATCGGCTCCTGCTGAAATAGTAAGTATGCTGGCAGCTTTTAGTTTCAGTAAAACTATAGTTTGGTTTACACTCCAAGCTTTCAGAGCTGTAACACTCCAGAGTTGCCAGAGAGTTTACTGAAATGGCTACCAAAACTGATACTTGTCTGCTGCAGGTCACTTATCTTTCATGAAAGCCCACACGGATCACAAATACTCTTACACTGTTTCTGAAAGCTTCATAACAACTCATGATAAAAATGAAGCTGCAAGGAAAATGACCAATCTTACCCTAGTGACACTAAAAATCAGAGCAACAATTATGTGATGACACGACACAAGAAATTCCTGTACTAGCATATGTTTTTCCTTCACATAAAGAGTGTGACAGTTCAATTTTTTAAGTCCTTTAGGTTCCTTAGGGCAAAATTATTTGTCATTTACCATAAGCCTTGTAGGTGATTTTAAGCTGGTGAATACAAAGAGAGGTATTGCTATAACCTCTTGGAGATTCTTCCAGGGAAACATTAGGGAAAGGGGTAGGAAGGAAGTGAGAAAAACAAAAACTCTAAAAGTACTTTTCAGACACTTACTGCAGAAGAGTCAGCTCTATCCACTGTGGAACCATTTTTCATCCCCAGGTGAAAACAGCTCTGAACAATGCACAGAACTCAGAGACAGAGGACGGTCCTATCTCAAGTAAACACCATTTCAACTTCCTCTAACCTGAATTTCATGTGCTTGATTCTAATATCAATCGACATCACTTGGACAGATAAATTCCTCATGAGGTGAAGCAGAGGGGCAGACACTAACCTCTTATCTCTGGTGAGCAGTGACAGGACCCAAGGGAACGGCCTGAAGTTGTGTCAGGGGAGGTTTAGGTTGGGTATCAGGAAAAGGTTCTTCACCCAGAGGAGGGCAGGCACTGGGAAAGGCTCCCCAGGGATGTGATCACAGCACCAGCCTGACAGAGTTCAAGAAGCATTTGGACAATGCTCTCAGGCACATGGTGTGACTCTTGAGTATGTGCTGTGCAGGGCCAGGAGCTGGACTTTATGATCCTTGTGGGTCCCTTCCAAGTCAGCATATTTGGTTATTCTGTCAAATTTCTATCTTCCAGTAAATTTACAGAAATCTATTGCACCTCTCACCAAGTACAAAAAATTCCTCAAACTATTAACCATTATGCATTTAGGAACAGACTTAATTCAAATTCTAATGAATTTAAAATTTATTTTTCTTGAAATACACAAAGTCCCTATTTTTTATAGTCAATTTGCTCCATAATCAAAACCAATTACTCCTCAGCGACCATCACAGACACAGAGCTCCCAGTAAACAGTCACAATACCAGCACCTAGTAACCCAGAAGATGCTACTGGGGCAGGGAGGGCCTGAGCCCCTCTCCAGCATCCTGCTACCGCTGCACGGCTCCACAGAGGAGAAGCTGCAGTTCACAGCCTGTGGCTAGCTGCTAATGCTGTTCCTCCCCTGTGAGTATTCCACCACATAAATGAGGCTAAATTGCTTTTGCTTTAATGAAATCAAGTCTAAAGAGACCATACAGTCTTAAGCTGCACCAGGGGAAGTTTAGGTCAGACATCAGGAAGAAATTCTTCACTGAAAGAGTGACTGGGCACTGGAATTGTCTGCCCAGGCAGATGGTGGAGTCACCGTCCCCAGAGGTATTTAAAAAAAAAACTGGGCGCGGCACTCAGTGCCATGGGTTTAGTTGAGGAGGTGGTGTTAGGTCATAGGTTGGACTTGATGATCTAAAAGGTCTTCTCCAACCTAGTTCATTCTGTGATTCTGTGATCCATGCACTTCAACTCCCTGAGGAAACAAGATATACATGATCCCATGGATGGATGCACACGAGTCAGCAAAATAAATGCCAGTCATGAAAATCTCAAGATAGGGGTCATTTTCACGCTGTGCTTGGCCACCTATCAGCAGCCCACAGAGGCAGAACCTCAAACACAACTCATCTCACTGACTGTCAGGGAATCCACATGGAAGAGACTTACGGAAACTCCAGGTGGAGCTCACACCTCCCCTAAGGAGTTCAGCCACAAGGCAAACACCAGGGGTCAAGGTGCCATCAGCTCCACAAGTGCTAAATCTCCAGGTGACATTACTTACCAGTCAAAGCTCCTCCAAGGCTTCCTCTTCTGAGCTGTCTCCCATCTTCACTCAACTGCCTCTTAAATTTAGGGGACTTTCCAAGGCCAGAAGACACTTCAGGACTGCTGGATTTTCGGAAAGGCATGGGTGGGGGTGACAATATGTGATCAAGCTGCAAAGAAACAGAAAAAAAAATGTAACTACACTGTTTAAAATTATTATCTTCATTGAAAGAAAAATGTCTTCAACTAAAGATTATGACAGCATTTGGGAAGAAAAGATCCCAAAGATCTTAAGGTAACTAATTTGCTAACTGAAAAGAAATATTTTGCAAGTGCCAGATTTGTGTCTGGATGTGTCAGAAAGCCATCCTCCTCTTGAACAGCTCACACCACCTCCAACCACTCTCACACAAGGAGCAATTTTTATAGAGGTCCCCTCTCAAGGTGCAAGGAATCACATTTTAAGCTTACTCAACCTTCCATAAAGCAGCCTTTCTGCAGTTGCGAACCACCTGATCGGGAAACCTACTCCAGGTAGACACCTGCTCCTCGAACGTTTTTCTTCGACAATTTTTCCCTACATCCATGTCAGCAGTCACTAGATGGCACTGCACTATCAACAAACTGTAAACCACTGCCCAGTCCAGGGAAATAATAACAAACAGATTTATCAATGCCAGTGAGAAAAAAATTAAATTATCCTGTTTATAAAAGAAGCATTCATTTACACTGACTTTGAAGTTAAGTGGAAATACCGATTCTCGTTCTTCAAATTGGGCTCCTGTCATCATTCCCACACAACATTTTAGCTGCCTGGTCTTGACAATACATCTAATGCCTCAACATTTGATTAAATCCACGAAAACAACACAAAATGCATGTGAGCAAATACAAAGAAAGTACGAAAAAGCAGGGTATGCAAGTATACAAAGTAGAAAAAGTTTTACAACCGTCCTTCTCCTTAAAGTGCTGCAGTGGCATGGTGTCATTATTTTGAAAAACCTTCACTTTTTTTTTTCTGCAACATTTAAACCCTAATTCTCACCACAGTTTTTTTAGGAAGCCAAGCACATCTAAGTCTTAGATTTTTACAGTTCACGTACCAAGAGTTATCAGCCAGAAAATCTACACATCACCTGCATACCTGACTCCTTCTTTGTCCTCTGAAAGGAAGGAGTCAAGGTCACCAGAAACACTGATGAAGCTGCACAGCGAAGCCCAGTTTTGCTTACAGTTAATCCCACAGCAGTGTACTGTCTTCCCTACAAAGCATTTTGAATTCCATGTTTCCTTACCTATGTGTTTAATATTTTGGGTTAGTTATTGTTTTGGGGATTGTTTTAAAGGTTTCCCTAATCAAATCTGCAGTTCATTGGAAGTGTACACTCCTAAAGCATTGAGAAATGCAATGGATTTCTGATTCTGCTTCTTCAGTATATTAAGGCTCATCCATGTTTATAGCAGACACTGAAGTATTTCATTAACTCACAGCCCATGCCTTTAGCAATTTCCTAAAATGAGTGGTTTTGGGGTCACAAAGAATATTTACTTAACATTGTTATGATTTATCTTTCACACACACAGACATATCACAAATATTTGTAATTACAACTTCTAAGATACCTCACAAGGTGAATTTACAAATTAAATACAAATTACTCCTTTAAAAAGGAGGTGACTGACAACAGCTGACTTCTAAAAAAACACCATTTTGAGATTCTTTCATGGAAGTCTAAAAGCAAATACTATACTGCTTATAGATGAATGGATCCCAGAGATCCTTTAGTTCTAGACTCCAAATTAGTCCAAGCATCTGAAGATGACATGATCCCATCAAGGCTTTAGGTGAGCTACTGGCAAAAATTCATGCTCATTCTTAAAACAGGTTTACACTTCAAAGTAACCAACCACATTTTAAATCCCTTTTTTCCTGAACTAAGGTTCATCAAACTTTTAAACGACAGAAGGGGAAAAAAAAAAATCAATACATGCACTAAGCTCCCTACACATGAGCACTTAAGCCAACATAACAGAATTTGCATCTTCCATCCTCTCATCTTTTCCCCTTTTAACCAGGTATTCAACTTTTATGTTTGTTCAAGTGATTCCCACAAAGACTAGACTTGTGCATTCCAAAATATGCAGCGTGATTTAAAGTCATTACTTCCAATTAAGCTGTGCTCCATTTTCACAGCTTTCAGGCTTTCAGAAGAAACTTTAAGACAGCGCTGTAGCACAGACCAGCACAGTACCATCTAGGTCCTCAACTCGTAATTAAGATGCTTTCTGAGCTTCAGGAAAGTATGAGAGCTAAGACAGTTTAAATACTAGCCCCCATTAGCTCATAGTTTTAACAGCAATGCCCTGCCAGCCTTCTCTTGCCCCCTTGTTGCCAAGTGACTCCATCACACCAAAAGACGTTTATAAGGTCTAACACTACAAAGAAACAACATGGAAATACAAGATTTAGTATTTTCATATTGATGGCCAACTCCTGCTTCACAAGAACAATTACACGTATATCAACAAGGCATATCTGGAAGCTATCCAAAGACTTACTTTTGCTTCCAAAGGGCCAAAATAGCCTAAGAGCGTGTAAAATGCGTATTTGACAAGAGTCTGTACATTCTAACTGATACTGCAGTAAAACTAGAGGAGTGTGGGCAAGGATATACCCTTTAATCCAGAGACATAACAGCTCTGGATGCTGGAAAATGAAATATGAGAGAAATGGACTGCAGAAAGTATCCAGGCTTGCAAGCTCCCTTCCTGTGCTACTCTCAAAGAATAGACGGCAACATGTACCAGAACTAGAGGGGTTTTATAGCCCCCATTCCGACCTCACTTCAAAGCAAAAGCATTTGCAGCAGATGAAGAGGCTTTCTGCCCTCAATGGAACTGCCTTCCCATCCTGCCAGGCAGAGCATTGAAGTCCAAGGAAACCAACAGAAAACATTAGATCCTGCTTCCTTGGAACACAAATCTGATTCTAAAGACGGATAACATGTTATATACTCAAATTTTACAAAGTGGTTAATTCAGTCAAAAAGACACGACAATCATTCAGTAAGAAGATTATATCAAATTCAAATAAATAACTAATAGCAAGACCTATTCAAACGTGTTAATACTTATTTGAAAGACCTCCTGGGAGCCTGAACACCGGGAGAGCTCAGGTTGTGCGTCTTACCAGGTACAGATTAGACACTGCTGTCCACAGGGCAACATTAAAGCAACTATCTAGAGGACACCTGAAATTCTACCAGAGATATTTTAAATAATTTTACTTAAGCTGCTTCTACTCAGCACTCAGTTTTGCCCATCCACAATTATCACTCTACTGGTATTTACTTCAGACTTACTGGCTATATGGACATGTGCTGATGTTGAATGGCATGCAAACGCAGCAGGATAAGCAGGGTTTGGTTGGTTCCCCTTTTCTATCAGTCAAATTTGCTTGATGGCAAGTCGCAAGGAATACAGTAGCTGTATCCCCGCAGGCAGTTTCCAACAGACACATATTCATGTTACACCTCGAGGATCTGGCTATCCCGTGCTCTGCCCACTGTCTTATTACTGCACTCAGGCTGCAGCCATACCCTTCTCTCAACACCCTTTGAAAAGAAATGTTAGTGGCCTCAGGAGCACTGGGACAACAAAGGGCAGGCTTTTTCAGATAAAAAATGAAAACGGTGAAAAATGAAAACGGTGAAAACAAGTGTATTTGAGTGCCCTAAATCTAAAGTACCGGGGGGGTTAAGTTAGCCTTAGAGTGTATACAGGCTGCTTAGAGAGGGATTTTTAATCAGTATACATCTCGCCACCAGTCTCTGCTGTTAATATTCACAATGCATGGATAGTTAACTTATTTAAAAGCCTCCCTCCCCCAACATTAAATAATACCTTCTCAACAAAGGCACTTTGAAAGACAGAAAACACACAGCAAACACCAACCTATGAAGAACACACTGTTCTACAACATTTACTTCTTCCAATCAATTTTTTCATACATCTAATAAAAAAATCTGCCTGCTTATGTCATAGGTATGATGAATTTTTACAGAAGTATTGTAAAATTTAGGAGATAGCAGGTTTAACAAAACCCTACTTGCTCCCCTCACGCCTATGAACCTTACAAAAAGAAACAGGGAGTATTATTAGAGGAGAATGGTTTAAAAACTACATAGAACAGAATATCAAAATATCCTTACCATAGACTTCTACATGTAGATTTAGAGATCCTATAGAAACATGGATGGAATTTGAGAGATAGTCTCTTCCAGTTATACAGGAATCAATTTGTTCTCAAAACAATTTTTTTCTGTATTTTCAAGCTATTCATTTTCTGTGTGAATAGAATCAGATACATTCCTCTGAAGAAAATTATTCCCATACTGTACTATGGACTTTTAACAGCTCACCTACTCAAAAAGGATTATACTAATATTTTATAAAACCTCAGTAGCATTAAATCCACCTATCTACCATCATGTATTTATTCTAAACCTAGAATGAATTCTCTGCCTGATAATTATATCATCAAATAGTCACATCAAGTACGTCAGCTCACATGTCCTTATGAAAATTAAGGACATGACAACTGATTCAAAATAAGACCTTGCATCAGTGTTTAGGAGCACAATTTGAGCCGAGTACATAATGAGGAGTGAGGCAGTCAGAAAGAAAATGCATTTCAGGAGAGAAAATTCATGGTACAAGGTGAATGAAGCTAAGAGAATACAATCACACTGATAACACCAGGATAAGGAAAATAAGCCGTTCTGGGCTGCTGAGATCTGTTGCAACATGGAGTGTCTTTTTCCAACAAAAATTAAATTGAAATGAGAACGGAACTTGTCTGATCAGCTCCACTTTTTTTTTGCAACACCCACTACGGTTTCACTGTCCAAAATACTTCGCTTCCAACCTCCCCCAATTGCTCCACAGGCAATATTTCTACTTCCCACAGAAACTGAGAAATACTGGTCAAGTATTCAGTCTTAAAAATAGGAACAAAGATTTTCTATTAAGTAATTGCATTTCTTCCTCCTGAATGCAGCACAACTTCTCTCTACCTCAGACCATTGCTCTATAGGCACATTCAGTCCTAAAGTTTCCATAAGAGGGCCAAGCACTGTCACCCATTTTACGTCTCCCCCAGTCAGGCACGAATCCCAAAAAAGAGATGCATTACCTGAAAACTCTCACATATAGTGTATCAGAAGCAGAAAATATCCGGTGTAGTTTTATTTTTTAGGGTTTTTTCCATTATCAACCCAAAGCCCCCAAAGAAAATTACTCTAATAAGTATGTCGCCAAGAAATATGCCAAATCACAGATGTTTAAAGAAGTGAGAAAGCATCAGGCTCCAGTCCTATGCAGATAAAAGTATAGAAGCCTCCCCGATGTTGAAGAGATTCAGTCACTCAGTAAAAACTCTTATTGTAAAGTTAAATGCTTAACAGGAGCATGGCTTCACAAACCTTACAAATCCCTCCTGTCTCTTGCATCTTCAAACATAAGCTACGCCAGAAGCAAGCGTGCTAAGACCCACCACTAGTTCAACAGTGATTAACCCCTTATGCTCCTAGTAGTCTGCTTTGATATAAATCAATCTGTTTCTTCATGTTATTTACACTGGGTTCCTCTCAGCACGCTGCCTCTCTGTCTGGCTTCTTTGCAAGCATTTTAAGCACAGTTGCTGGAGCACAAGAGCCTAGCAAAGCATTTTTTTTGAGGCAAGCTGTACAAACTTACTTCAGCTGGGCATAGGGGAGAGGTATGTTCTTATCATTTAAATACTCTCCCTAAGTCTAATTACATTTGGCACAGATATGTGAGTTTTGATTAGCTGCACTGACACAGAGAGCAACACTGAATATAATCTTATTAACAGATAGGATCATACCTTCCAAAAGCATCTTAGAATTCATTTTAAAACCCATGTTAGTCAATTAAGAGCATAGTGCAGTTTAGTTACTCCAGATGCTTGACAAGAACTCAGTAGAACCAAATTAGACTTGAAGAGGAAATGCTACAGTGGTGTAGTATAGAGAAGTCTGTCTTACAGTACCATCGCAAGCAGAGGTGCAACCAAATTTCCACAGATGTCCTGCAGTAACTCATGTCTGCAACACACGAGTCCACTGGTTTTGGTCACAACAACGTCAGCTTTTGAAGGATTCTGCTTGTGGGTGCAATCTGAGCAATCTAGGGCTATGAGTGTCCACAAACCTATATCAAACACATCAGCTGAACAAGACTGTCAGCAGTTCCAATTAAATCAGCTGATGGTTGAAATACTCTACATTCCCTTTACCCACAAGCAATATTAATCCACCTTAGTTCTGAGCAGGGTTTGGAGAACTATGCAATTATTCTGAATATTCACAGCTCTCAGAGCAGCCTCTGCAGAACACGGAACCACAAATAACTTACCACACAGAGATAAAAGGAAACTTCTCCAAAAACTAGCACCACTTCCAAGAAGCCGTGGATAAATGAAGGAGAAGAGTGGATACAAAGGAAGACTCAACAGGCCACAAGGATTCCAATAGCCAGGAAAGATCCCATTTCATTTCTTGCCCCGTTATCCTACCACAATTCCTCAAAAACAAGCAGATACTTTTTCCACCACCATAGATCAAGAAGGAAGGTGACTATTTATCCCACATTTCTTAAATTCAGCATTGCCTCTCCATGGGAAAGGTCTTGTTCAGCTTGGGCTGAAAGATCTCACTAATTCCCCAGCCTAGAACTGCAGAATGGCATCTGTCATTCTAGTCCTAGACTTCAAGCCTTGGATTATCTCACTTCCCCCCATGACCTCCGGTTTCCTTGTTAGGACAGCAACACCGGTCCGTCAGCTACGGCGCGAACAGAAAGTCACAGCCTAGGCTCCCTGTGGATTGGAAAGGATTAGAGACAGAAAAGGTCTTGTTTACAGGCAAATTTCCTAATCATTCATACAACAACACCTGATTTATACGTGACTGCTACCTGCAACTGGCACTGCAAGCATGTCCTCACCAAGGCAAAGAAACCCGCAGTAAAGCTCTGCGATTCACAAAGCATCACTTCTAACCATTGTATTTACTGATTTTACATCCCACATATATGCAGAAACACAGTGCTTATAACTAAAGTCACTGTTCAAAATTGTCCAGTTTATTATGCTGAACACATGATGTTGCATAAATAAAGAGAATCAGAAAAAAAAAAGTCATGATGTTTTTCCATAGCATCTTACCTATCACATCCTAGGTAGTAAAGAAACATTTTAAGAATTCTGCTAAGGATCAACAGAGCCATAACCACATTATCTTGCTACCCACTTCCCACTCATTCTAGAAATACAAATCCGCATGTAAAACGACTGTATTTTTCTTGAAAACATATCTGATGTCTGGTCAATTAAAAGCAAATAAATACAACTCGGACAAATTTGAAGTATCAGCTATAGCTATGTTAAAAAAAATAATCAGCTTGCATCCAATGCTTTTTCAGAAACATATTTACACACGATTGCACAGAAAATGAAGCACAGCCTTTACAGTATTCTACAAGGCCAAAAAGTGGCCTATAAATATGCATGTGCACTCGTGTCTGAGCCAATTATTACTTTACCCTTGTTAAGATGGAGCAGTTTTGTTACAGAATGACAGAGTCCTTCAGTTCTTGAAAGCCTCCTGTGTGCTGCATCTGTACATACAGACTCAGACTGCTCCCTTTCCAGGAAACAAAGGAAGCAACAGTATTTGTATTGAAGACACTGCCTCCAATAACTCAGCCTGCCCCCAGTCTCCTTGGATTTACACACTCAGCTTTAACAAACATCAAAAGATTAACAAATAGCAGGTTCTGCAGACATCGTATCAGGACCTAAAAACAAGAGCAAAAACCAGAACAGAGTTCTAAATAAATATAGTTCAACCCATGGTTAAAAGGGATCACATATAGCACTTTACTTATGGGCAACGTCAACCCTTTTTTATTTTATTCTGACAGTCATACAGATATCTTCTCAGAAAAGCACATGATGTGCTGAGGCCTTTTGCTTCTGACAAAAAATATCATTTCCAAACTAGGAAAAATTGTCAGCACTCTCAAAAAAGTGAAGTCAAAGCATCGCAAACAGGCTGCTAGCCAGGATGAGGCTGCAGCAGCTCAACAGGTCAGCCCTACTAGGAAGGACACAGAGGGACCAGATCCAACACAGCAGAATCTGTGAGGAAGTCTGTTTGAGAAGGGAACTAAAAAAAAGCATGAAAACAGAGAGCAGTGTCCCAGGGGTCTGCCAAACACACTCAGCTCTGCTGCAAGGGTACCATCTGGAAGAAAAAAAAAATATCCCACTTTCTGCGGTGGTACAGCTCCTCCAAGCACTGCCCGGTCATCGGGAAGCATGCTCATGTACACTTACCTTCGCTTCCACAGTTTTTAAAAGGGATCTGACAAAAGAAGATAAAAAAAAGAAAACCCACCCTTAGCTGCCCAGATGTGCAGCAGTGCGTGCCACTGCTATGCAGCAGGAAGGATACTCCCTTCCTGCCCCTGTCCTGATGGCCATCTTGTCAGGAAAAAGCATTCCGTGGTGTTGAAATTTGCTGTGACTACTGCCACATCTGTCTGTTGCAAAAGACCCAGAGAGAAGCCAGGAGGCAGCAAGAGAAAGCTGGAGAAGCACCCCTGATCCAGTCTGGGGGGAAATCAAGGACACAACCCACCCCCAAACCTGGCGGGTAGCTCCCTGGGGTCTGGGAAACACCTTTGCTGGGGCAAAGGGACAAGAGCTGGAAACCTGCAGCAGCAGCAGAACAACCGCACGCACGCACCATTTCAGACACAACAAGACACTGCAGGTTTAAGGAGCAGGCATCAACACAGCAGTCCTGATCCTTTCCAGCAGGCCCACGGACACGGAGGAGCAGCAGTGGCTGATCCCCGCTGCGTCCCCACAAAGAAACTACTTGGCAGGGCAGGGAAGAGCTTGCTGCAAAAAATCACGTCTTCCTAACACTAAGCACACGCTTCAGAGGGTTGTTTTGTTTTCACTGGTTTATCTACTTTAAGAAGTGGGAGAGAACAAAGACAACAAAGTTTTCAGCTAAAACAGTAGGAACCAGCAAGTTTAAACAAAAGTTATTAATACTGTGACAAAGTACTATTTTCTTACCTTCCCCCTGGATAAAGCCACCTCTTTGGCAGCTTTTTGTTCTTCAGTTTTCTATGGCTGTATTCATTTTCTTATTATCACATGCAGAGCCATTAGTAGCATTAGCTATGCACTATGCTCTGCTCTAGATAAAGATATTAAACTAGACACACTATTTCCTTAATTTCTCAATGAAAGCAGGAATTAGCTACACAGCAAACTGAAAAGAACTTTGATATTTTTAGACACTACAGGCAGAATTTTCATCCTTAATTATTTTAATAATCCTTTTTACAGGTCAAGAAATCCATGACAAATGCATGGAAAAATGTATTTATGCTCTGTGCATGTGAAGGCATCCACACGCACACCTTCTTCAAACCCCTCCAATGCTTTGGCTCATATACAGCTTTTTAAGAAAGACTTTTTTCTGGCTCTTTAACTAGCAGGACGAAAATTTAGAAAAACTAACCTTCAAAATCACTTTCAAATGAAAAAAAAAAATTGAAATACATAAGAAAGAAGCCTATTCATCTTCATCAGCTGTTGACACCATCATCATTTGTCTCATGGAAAAAAATAATTCAGAGGAGAATATATATACTCTGGAAAGAGCTGGTGTGTTGAGGGTTTTTTTGTTATACCATGAATACTAATGAAGCAAAAGCAGTTTAGTTCTTTATAAAATCTATTTCCATTCACATTCACCAATGAGCTTCTAGACTACCTATAAAGGTTTCATTTATTCTATCACATTGGAAGCCTCAGAAAACTAATTGTTTATTCAAGTCTATCTGCTCCATCCATGCTCAATTAGGTCTCACTTTTCCCTCAGTTACAGCAAAATTAAAAATAAAAATGCAAGCTGAAACATTCCTGGTTCCACTGACCAGCTCCCCATAACAAACTACTCTGAAAAACCATTGTTTCAAGCACAGCAAGAGCTTCTTGACCATAACGCAGCATTTGAGGGACCTTCTCAGCTACTTACAAAATTCCTACTCATTAACTTACTCCTCTGACTAATGGAAAACACATTTGAAATGCAGCTTTCTAGTAAGAATTGTGTTAAGAATTAGTAAGCCATGTTAAGTATAAGCGGGCATTCCAGCCACAGCAATTCACAAGTACCTCAGTGTCAGAGACTGAAATATTATAGTTTATGACTTACACATTTTCATGAAGGACTTTTAAAACTGTATTACAAAAGCTGCAGAGAAGATCACCACAGCCTGAATGGGGCTCGGAGAGACCCAATACTGCTCGCTGATGAAGTAGCAACTCAGGGCTGGGAACATTCATAAAGCACAGGCTTAACAGCTCAGGAGTGGAGCTCACGGCCCCAGCGCTACCAGCTGCCAGGCTCGCACAGACCCTGCTCCAAAGGCTGAGGGAGAGAGGCTCCGGGTGGGTGTTGGAAGAGCCTCTGGTCAGAGGCACAGTGACTGCCCATCCTCCACTGTGCAGAGGAGGGGCCCTTCACCCGTGGAGAAGCTGCATCCACATGAAGGACAGAGGGGGTGACATGGCCCATCAAAGGCCCCTCCCCTGAGGGGTCCCCAGAGCCTGCACCAGAGACGATACAACAGACCCCCAGTGTTGCAAGGGACAGTGCCACACTGGCACCTGGGCATTCCCACCTGCCCAAAGAATGTATTAATCCACGGGATTCTATACTCTTCGTCGTGGGGCGGCGTGGCGGCGGCG
>VZTA01029679.1:22367-37453 GCA_013398855.1 Mohoua ochrocephala
CAGAAGACCAGAGGGAGGGGAGCAACGAGACGTCGTTGGGACCCTCGGAAGGGTGATGTGCTTCCACCTAACTCCTGTCACCTCTCCCTGTCCCCCTAGCCCCCACGCACACTTCTTTCTCTATTTATTTATTTATTTATTTACTCTTTCCTTCTCTGCCTCTTTTACTATTAAATAAAATATATCGAATTTTTGGCACCAACATCTAACCTCGTTTGGTTTTAATCTCATTTTTGGGTATATTTTGAACCTTCTAAGTTCTTTCCAGTTTATACACAGAGACTTAATTTTCTTGGTCTTCTGGGTTTAAAACGGATCTCAACACTCATAAAAACGGGTGATATAATCTTCACACATAATAAGGAAAGAATTTATTTTCAATTTATTATTCTTTATTTAGACCATTAAAATACTAAATAATCCATTTTGCCACATAAAGCTTCAAATTCAGCATCACTTTCATTAGGAATAACATATCAAAGGGAATCACAACACATTTATGCAAGGCAGGTACAAAACAAAAGAGAGAAACCCATGATGAAATGAGCTTGGAGTAAAAGGTTCTCAGCATGTAATGGAGCTGAAGTTGATCCATAAATCAATGCAGGATGAAAGCAGGATTATTTATGTGAAGGGATTGCATTGTTAATTTACAGTCTGATTGAGAAAAGAAACGCTTTACTTGATCAATGTACCGGTGATGTGCATGTGTGAACTTGAGCACAAATTAGTGATAATTACTGGTAGGTGTATCTCCTCGTATTTTTTAATTACGCTTAACAAGCAGCAGAGACACATCCAGAAAATGCAGGTTTTCCCTGAGTTTGCCTTTAACACGCTCCTAAGTTTTTAAATAATGCAGCCTCGCCACAAGAGACCTTGCAGACAAGGGCTTTTTGATCTCTTTCTTCCCGTTCAGCGCTGAGAAAGACAGCACGCGCAGTTACCGAACAATAGCTACCATGAAAAACCCTTTTCCTGAACTCGTTTGAAAGTGAACTAGAATAAGGCATTTATTTGATAGCTTTATAGTTTTGTCCTCATCATTGAACACAGAATTCAGAGATTGGGATACTCCTTCTTTAGCCTCACAAGCAAAATTAGCAGAAAAAATATCAGAAGGGTAAAAATATCTGGGTGCAAGGGTGCACAGCCCAATTTGCATTTGGCAGAGATTTGTAGTTAAGGATAATACTCAAGAACCATGTTTGTAATTTTAAGTGCCTCCACTGCATTTCAAATCATCTCTAAGCTGCCATTTGTCAGTCTCACACAATTTACCCAGGTCTATCATTACCAGAAGGGATTATTAACACTATCCGGCCTAAGAAAGATTTTTATTCTTTTTTGGTCTGATGACTTTAAGTAGTACGACAATTAGGAAAAACCATGAAGACCGTGTGAGAATGTAACCAGACAGGTGACACTGGATCATTTTAAATACTCCACCCCTCTATTTAATTCTTTGTGTAATCTAAGCAAGTAACTGTCCATACATTCTAAACAGCCCCATTGTAAAACCGACACTTATTAAGTAGACTTACCCTTACTCGTCCCGTCTTTTTTATGCAGGCTTTTCCAATTAAACAAGCAGCTATTTAAAACCATTATATTGATGGCTGAGAGAAGAAAAAAGATCTCTACTTAGATTAAAAAAAAAATCCTATATTAAGTCCCATTAGGCAAGGAAATGATAGAATGCATCGCACATTTTATCTGAAAGAACAGACATTAGTATATACGCGTAGGGAACCACAAAATGGACATGTAAAAAGCATCCAAATCTAAACAACTGCATTTTTTACGAACTGTTTAGAGCTGCTATGGTTTCTTCACCCTCATACAGAAAATCTAAAATCAACAGCAAAAGAAGATGTATGGCTTTTAGAGATATATTTATAGATCATATCACCGCAGAGATTTACACGCAGTTCCCTTAGAAGTTCAGTATGACTTAAAACTCTCTAAATTACAAGGATTAGTCGTACACTAAATTATAGCAGTTGATTGGTATCACCATGAATCTCTTAAGTACTTTAATGCAAGTTTTGTTTAAGTGTCTACATTGGGGGACTCAGCACAGAAGCACTACAATGTCTGCAAGACGGTAGTAACCCCTCAATGAGAAAGGTTTTATAATAATATTTTTCTAAAGTCACCCGAGTCAGTAAAAAATAAAGTACACTTCTACCCACAATGTTTCACACTGTCTTACTTCAACTTTCTTTGCCCTTTCCACCAGTGAAAGGGGAGCACTGTCGATCACCTTCTGTTATCAGGGACTACTGGATATCTCTTGCCTGTAAGGCAGCTGGACTTTTAATTGACTTGTAAATCAGCTTTGTGCACTCATTTCAAGTAAGCACCATACCTCATCCTGTATTCTCAGGGTTACATCTTCTTATTCAAAATAATGAAACCCTACATCTTTCAAAAAACAAAAGAAGTTGTCCAAGTCAATGTTAGAAACTTTAAATCACACATAGTCCTTTAATCTGTGTACAGTTACAGAGATTATCAACTGGAGCAATTCCACACAGTGGCCTCAAAACACAGAAGCATTTTTACCATTTCAAAATCTGAAAACTAATTGAAGCTATTAGAGGGCAAACACACTGTCTTTTCTATGGTTTAGAACCTAAAGTTTCTAAAATACATAACAGCACAGATTTGAAAAATGAACATTATATTTAAAAGTACTGAAAATCAGCATAGGGGATGAAAAGGCTAATAAAATGATGAGATACAGAGTCAAAGTTGTCTGGAAACCAACCATTTTTTCATTCAAACAGTTGACATGTTGGCACCAAACATGTCATACATACAAAGAAGGCCCAAGACAACTTCTGTATTAAACCACACAATCTAATTTTTCAGGCTCTCTCAAGTATAAGGAGAAGCAATTTGGAATAATCTAATATGACATCATGAACACTTCTTTAGTTTCATCTAAAGATACAAATAGAATCTCCTCTGGATATATCTTTATCACCTACAGTACAGTTTCACTTCATTTTAGTTGGTTTCTTTCATTCTGATAGATAGCAGTAATTCACTAAACCCCAGCCTGAAATTCAAATAAAACAATCTTGCTAAGCCATACTAACGAGATTCCACAAGGAAAAACATGCCGCGCTAAAAGCTTTGAAATTTATGACTTGTGTGACTACATATCACTGTGGGAGTTAACCCAGTTTTTTAGTGACGTGCAACTGCTGTATTAACTGGACATCTTTAATACTGAATTTAAAAATATTATTTTAAATTTATTTAATAAAACTATTTCACAAAAAAAGAAAAACATTGAATCATCTTAAGCCAAGATGAAGATTATTATGACTATATTTTACTTTATTTCAATTACTAACCTGTTCTTACCTCAACTCATGTGTTTTAGTTTTCTCCAATTCTCCCCCCACATCCCACTAGGACAGTGTGGAGTGAGTGAGCAGCTGTGTGGTGCTTAGTGATCGATCAGCTGGGGTTAAACCACGACTGATGCACTCCTCTCTTGGAATTTAGAATAAAAATATAGGTAAAGCACAGCAACTGGGATACACCACTTGGTTTCTTAGTGACCTCATCTTTATTTTCATAGCAACTTCAAAAAATGATTGGTAACAATAAGTAGCTTATGGACAGGAAGGCAAACATCTTTGCATCTCAAAGTCATGCCACATTGGTTTGTACTTCAGCAATCACTAAGCTTCCTCTGGCTAACACCTGAATGCTACTTTACCTATTTGGGAAAGACAGACCATATTTTGCATGACAATAATAATAGTGCTGTATCTAATTGATTTGGCAGAATATAACTTTAATATTTGGTTTCCTGAAGACTACAAGCATCTAATCAATCAGCAGCATACTCTATCAAAGCCACTCAGGAGGGAGTAACTCCATGCAACATTTCTGCAGCACAGTCCTCCCCAGGAAGGACAATAACAAACACTTCAAGGCCCTCTTTATGAATCCAGCTGTGCCATAAACCAAGATATCCAGATCTCAGTTAGGGATCTACTCTGTAGGACTACTACCTCCACAGCCCTTTCCTATCCAGGGAATATAGGATCCAGAATTCTTTCCTCTAACAAGTACACACTGTGCTGTCCAAAGACAATGAAATCAGCAACCTCCCAACAAAGAAAATGGATAGAAAATGCACACATGCCTATTCTTACTTTATAAAATCATGTAGGAACTAGCGCAAATAGCATATCTGTTTAATAAGAAATGTAACCACTCTAAATTATCCTTTATATTTAGGCTGTTAACTTAGATTCCCAAGCCACACTCTCCCTGGTAATACTACTGCTTCATCTACTTTTGCAGATGCAAAGGTGCAGAACTATATGCATGCAGCAAGATTTAGGGTGCTGCACCACATTTGTTCATGCCCCATACAAAGACTATCAATTAAGTGGCCTTTCCTACAGTCACACATCTCACATTGCCAGCATACCAGGAGGTCACACAAGATTAACATGAAACAATGGCCTCTCCATCAATGACTGCTAAAGAATGTGAAGGACTGTAAATCTCTTCCAGGCTACTACCATGCTGTAGTTTCAAACACACAGTATAGCCTCATTAAGAAATACAGTACTGGTAGAAATCCTGACTCAAGCAGCAAACCAAAACTAACACAAATATTTTCTCTCTAACAGCATTTCATAAAAATAGTAATGTTTAGAAGCTCCTAACACTTTAGCTCAGGCTCCTGGTTCAGAGTTTCCATACTCATGCCTTCCCCAAAGTGGCAGGCAGGGGAGAAACTTCCCAGGTGCCTGGAGGAAGCAAAGATGAATCAACAAGAAGAGGGAAAAGGCAATTCCATCCTCTACCTGCCTGCCTGATTCAAGCTCATCTGTCCCCCTTTACAGGCATCTTAGCTTCAGTCAGGATCCACTACTGCATCCAGGCTCTTTGGCACATATCTTCACAAGTAGCCACTGTGTTTCCACAGTGGATGCTACTTTCCATAACTACAGAAGTTAAATTACTTTACTGGTCTAAGTACAAGAAAGGAAGCAGCTCGAGGCCGCTGTTAGGCAAAGAAGAATCAGGAATGAAGCGATGCAAACCTCCTAATGTTTAATACTTTTTTTATACTTTCATATTACCATTTGAGTCTTCATTATTCTCTAGTTTGTATTGCCGATATGCTTCTCTTTACTGCTCCCATAAGATGACTGGCACTGCTGGGTGTTTTATCTCCAGAACAATGACCTCAGGGTATGCAGCTCGTTATGCACTGCCTGTAAACCACTTATTTTTATAATGAAGCATAAAATAGAAATCTGATCTCAGATTTCTGTCCCATTCTCCTCATTTAGTTAAGGTTCTGGAAATATTCAGGAACAGACTGCTGAAAGATATCCTGAGATGCTCATGTGAGGCTGCAGTCCCTGCCAGCCAACAGATGGCTGTGTGTCTTCACAACCACAGTATGTGTAGTTAACATCACTACTAAGAGAATGGTTCTCTAAGACAGCCCACGGCCCAATCACGAAAACGTTTACATGAAATGTGATGATGTTGACAGAAAAATCTCGACGTGCCTGATCAGCAGAATGTCTGCATTAAATTCAGCAGTATGACCTTTCTTAAACCAGCATCTTAAGGGTCCTAAGACTGTCTCAGTTGATAAAATTCTCCTCTGCCTCTACCTAATAGACAACTGCCCAAACAGCAGCAAGTTCTTCCAGCTGGTTCCATTTTGGAAAGCCATCTGACTCCAGAGAAAGAAAGGATTCCAGCTTCTCCAGACAAGATGAAAGAGTCATGAAAAACAGGCAATTGGACATGAGCCTGTTAGGACACCTTACCAGTTGCTGAGTCTACACATGTTCACCAAGTCACTGAACAGCCTACCACAACTGAGGTTGCTAGAAAAAGGCAGACCTTTCCCTCCCTTCTAATAGTCTCAGAGCAGAGCAGGAAAATCAAGCCTCAACAGTACCCTGACTGGACAGCTGCATCCCCCAAGATATACAGACTTGAAGGAATCAAAGAAACAAAGAATAAAATGCTCCATGTATCCACTCACTTCCTCCTCTCATTTCAAGCCGGTATTTAGCATCTGGAGAAGTGCTACATTGCATGCCGTGCCAAAAAGCCAGCTCAAGGAGGCACATATTCATCCCCAGGCTATGGATTACACTAGACTCTGTTCCACCAGATCTCTGCAGGATCTGTCCGCATCCCTCCCAAAGAGAAGACATGTAGTGCAAACAGAAGGGAGACAGCAGTATTGCCATCAGGTCCTACCTCAATATCCCACCAAGAGTCTTCAGAAGATTGTGTAAGGCAAAACTCAGATCCCAGTAAGTGAAAGTTAATACTTAAGGATAGTATCAAAAGTAATGAGGGGGTTTGGTACATGAAAAGAAGACCCTTGAAATTCAGCAAGGCTCCTTTCCCATATCTTGAAGGCATGCTCCTCTTACTTTCATTGCTGAAGTCCTAAATCCAACTAAGAAGCAGTTTGCAAGGTTTAAGAAAAAGATTATTTCTTAAATTTTATTCTTACCCACTTTTTGGAGAGTTCCCCTGAAGTTTCTCTAGGGAAGAAGAACTGCTGCACCTTCATAGTCCACGATAGCTGAAGACACCTTGGCATTTAGACAGCAAATTCCATGGTCAGTCTCTCTCCTAGGTTCACAGCAGGTTAAAGGCCACAACACTTAGGGCTTCATTTATTACGAAACAGCTCAAGCCAGCATTTTGAGATATCAGGCATACAAAGATCAACTCTCTGGACAGACCAAGCTTTACTGTTAGGGACTCCACAAACCAAAAAGTACAGTACCCTTTGGGAGTTTTTACATCTTCACGTTACAGTCAAGAAAAGAAAAATCATATTGATCAAGCGTGCTGGTCTAGTAACACGATCTCATATTTGTTTCACTATCATACAGGCTTAAGTAGTGCCAGTGGTTTACCTCTACATATTCAGAGACCAGAAATAAACTTTAGCTAGCATAGAGCATAGAACAAATTACAATTCCTAAGCCATGGTCCAAACATGGCAAACTGAAGATCAGCATTCTATCTCGTAGCTGTGAAGTGCAAACATAGAAGTTTTACAGATCAACTTTAAATACTAGGAGTCAACTTCTTCATGAAATTATTTGATCACTCTTTTATAGTTTTGAAGCACTGGATTTATGCACCAGAGTCAACCCTTTTGGGGGAAGATCTCCATGGCTCCCTCTTTTGCATTATGAAAAATGAATTCCCTAATAGTTCCTATCCTACCTTTAACAGCAGCTTGTCTAAAGAGCAGAGAAGCTGAAAGCTCTCTTTTGCTAACAACCGCAAGCTCGTTCATGACTCAGGCCTAAGCTGTTTGCTTTCCAGGTGAATATGAAAGTCATCTGCTCACGTCAACCCTTGCTCAAAAATCTTAAGAGAGGAAAGCCCATATTGTCCAGATTACACAAAGCTCCTGAAATCTGTATATAGAAGTCCATACTGCAGATAATTTAACATGGTGCCCAGAAACTTATCAGAATAGGCCACTAAAGCATCACTACCTTAAAACAACACTACCCATTTATTACCAGGACCCTAACTGACAGAATACAGTTCCCAGGCCTCACCATTTGACTTCAGTCTGATTTAATTAAAAAAAAAAATTAGACAAGCAAATACCTGGGAATTCCATGTCAGGACCTTATGCCAACATTTTTAGACAACAGGACCACTGCACCTGCCTGAGCTTAGGGCCACAGTTACTGGCTTACACAGCACTGTTGGGATTACAAAGGTGGTTTATGATTTATAATCGTGACTCTTGCATACATCGGCTTTTGTGTTAACCACCAACGTACCGAAATGTGCTGCCACACTGGGCAGCTAGCACCTGAACAGTTATAAAGCATCAAAGACACAAAAAAGTGCTCCTTATGAGAAAAGGGACTGGAATATTTAACACAAAAAAAGTGAGACGTGAAAGAAGACTATAACTTGCACAGAGAGAATTTTCTTCCGTTCTTTGAAATCCCTCTCCCTTCATGCTGCAAAGAGCTGGGATTCTTCGACCATCACTCAAAGTTTTGAATTTAGTCGTTCAAAGTTAAAGAGCCAATACAGAAGACCTGAAATGCCCAAGGTGAAAGGATTCTGATACAGACCTAAACACTTGCAAATATATATTCCTATACTAAAAATCCAGTTGATATTGAAGCCTCAAGCAAACAAACAAAAAACAACTCCCACATTGATCTCAGAATTACCAAAATAGCTTTTTGCTCAAGAAATTATATCCTGAAGTCTTACACAGAAAGATGGGAGACTAGCACAGAAAGTATTATTTTTAAATCTTAAAAAAAAAAAAAAAATCCATACCCCTGTTGATGCACAGGATAAAGCAGAATTAAGCACAGAAGTTTTATACAATATTTTTCTTCTACTTCAATCAGTATTTCCTTGTTTCAGATCAAAGTCAAAGAAGAAACACAGCCCCTGGAAGCAGCTAATTTGCATACACACTGAAAAAGATAATCATTTACATCATAAACTCCCCTAAAAATGGCCTAGATTTGTGCATGATGTTCAAGTACCTTTAGCACATCTTCACTATTACATCATCTGCTCTGAATTTTAATCATGGAAATGACAAAATTATTCATTATTTGAAAACATGGCCACAATTGCAGATTAATGCAGTTAGTTAATCACCCATTACCCATTCCTTGATATAAATATCCTGAGTAAAAATGGACACTCTTCTGTTAACAAGGAATGGGGAGGGGGCAGGGGCTGGCCACGTAAGATTTTACTTACATATGTATACACCTCAAATACATACTAACACAAATAGAGCCAGAAAGGGTTAAGAATAAAAAAAAAAAAAAATTACACCTTTGCAGATCACCTAAGACAATGACTCACAGAGAGAGAGCAGGTTCCCAATCACTGTTACGAGCACAACTGAAGCTAATGTGCATCTAGGGGATACGTTTTGCTTTGCATTTCTCATTCTATAACATTATGGATTTATAAAAGCAGAGCCTCAGAAAGAAAGATCAATGTATGACAGTTCTCTTTGATCTCTGGGTTTACTTACTTCTGCAAGTGAGATCAGATTTTAAAAGCCACAGGAATTTACCACTTTGAAGTATTTTAACTTTTCATTAACTGGAACAGTAGTACCCGATTACAAGACAAATTCAGAAGGTAGAGCTTATTTTATTTTTGCAGACTTAAGCTTGTTGCACAACTAATAGGAAATCCAGTACTTAATTTAATTTTCAGGAACGTGATTTCTTAGTACTTTTGGAGTTGTGGGAAAGAAAGGGATATTTAAGAGAGTTGACCTATTTTGCTCTGGAATGAATAGTGCAACATCCCCACTCAAATTCCAAGAAAAGCCACTAGGAGATAAATATATTTTTCTTTTCATGTTTATACAGCTGACAAGCATGACCCTGAGCACTGACCAAATTAATAAAGGCCACTTTGCCCTTTCTCAAACAAATTAAGATTTTATAATGATTACAGGAAAGGAAGACTGAACTGTTTAGTCTGATTAAAACTGGTGGGTTTTGATATTGGCATTCTTTAAGGTCCTTAAAATAACAACTTCAGATAAATACAGTGGAAGAGCCTAACAAATGTGCAGCTTTTTTTAAACAATTAATCTGGAAGTAGATCTATTACTTTGTAGATGATATGCTATCAACTCAGTTTCCTGAACGGAAAATGCACATTTATATCATGTGTAATTTTTGAATATTTATTTTGAAATATCTAAACTATTACTCTGCACCAAAGTATTATAAAGCTGCTTTTTTTTGTTGTTGTTTACCACTTGGGAGGCATTCTATGTATGATTTATTATTCCTATGTTAGACTTGATCACAGTATCCACAAGGCATGATGGCAGAGAAAGCTAAAGATGGAAAATTAACAAATATACTCTGGCTAAAAAAGTTTCTCTAAGAAGAGAAATACAAGAACTTCACTGGGTAACCACTAGTCTGGACAAGAAGGTTTTTGTTTCTTTCCTTTTTGGGGGGAAAAATATTGGAAATCCAAAGAATGAGGAGAACAAAGAATTACTTGCCATGTGGTTTTTTAAATAAGTAATCCTATAGTTCTGGTCTCAGACTGTTTCATCTTGCGTGCACAGACTGAAGGGGAAGAAAAAAAATCACCAATGAAACATATTCGCTTGGATTAGTAACTAGAGAATTTAAAAAAAAAAAAAAGAAAACACAAATACCATAGTGGTTCTCTTTTCTGATTTGCTGATGAAAACAATCCACACACTGCAAGACTGCAAGATAGAACTGCAACACTGACAGCACTGGTGACATAAGGATTAACTAGGGGAGTATAAAACCACTAAGAACATCTACCAAGAAACAGCTCCACAACAACAGACAAATTATTATAAAGTTCTCTTTGTCTATTTATACAGAATTAAGTTTCTGATTCTGTCCATGTAATCAATACATGCATAAGTTTATCAAATATGATACAAGATTTCAGTTTTATCATCTGGACACCCACACACATGCTAAGGAAAGGAACAGACTTCACTACAAATTGGTCATTTCTTTCCTACCAAAACCAAATTTTTTTTCACCAGATAAAATCTTACTGTTCATTAAATTTACTTTTTCCATGAAGAAGTTGGATCTGAAGTAATGGAGTCTCCTAAGAGGGAACAAGGCAAAGTAGCACTAAAACAGGTTTCCAGAGAGAAAGCCTGCTGACTCACACAGGATGAGCCTGAAAACAAAGCACCAGCTCATGGAAGAAGGAACTTTGTTGACGGAAAGAGAGACAAAACCAGTGCCACTGAAGGGCTTAACTAGAGTATCAAACTGCAAAGAAGCAGTGACTGAACCCTGGCCAATTCTGAAATTCCCAGAAAAAGTCAAAGCCGAAAGGGACACCAGGAACATCAAATGACAAAAGTCACGACAAGAGCAGGAATATTTACCTGGGGTGCCTCTACTAGAGGCAGCATGGGGAATCCAGCTGAAGTGACAAAAAAGGGACAGGAGGCTCAGTCTATGTAAAAACACACAGGTGGTACCAAAGCACATGACAATGAGTTTACTAAGTTTGTGTGGTTTAATCTTAGAAACACAACCCTGCTTTACAGATGGCTCCCAATATACGACAAGCCCACGTACACTCACCAAAACCCAGGAGTGATAAGACACACAGTGCCAAGGGCACTGCTTTTCCCAGATTTTGACCATTTATTGACTGATTTTCAAATACCTACATCATTAATGAGCGAACAGGATACAATTACATCCAAACTTTTAAGTGACGGCCACAAAGAATGTATAATTAGGTATTCCTTACATGCACTTACAATGTTTCAGTTTTCTAAAGTGTGTATATGCCACAATTACAAATACGTTTTGGGGAAAGTCCATTTTGTTCCCAGAGTCTCAAAAGAATAACACTTATCATTATGTTTTAAAATTAACTGGCTTAGTATTGCACATTAATATTCATATTAGTGTAATTCATTATATATCATGGCTGCATTACTTAAAGGAATTTATTTCAACTTTCTGAATGGTAATCAGGTAATTGAATTGACTGAAATATCAGATGTTCTTTTGTATTATAAGGACTGCCCTTCCCTAGTTACTATGAAGTCTAATAGAAAATAACATCTTTTCCTGCCCCACCTTTAGAGGCAGAGGGTGAGGTGGTTGGGATGACCAACACCTTTCTGCATGGATTATTTCTTCACCTCAACTCTGTCCTCTTCCTATTACTCATAAGAAAACCTGCATTTCCTGCCTGTGTCAAGGAAACGTGAAGGCAACATGGCTGATGTGGCGTAAGAAAAGCAGAGCGTTGACAGCAGCAGGAAAAGACAAAATTACACAGTTAAAAAAAAAAAAAAAAAACAGTTCAGGAAGTAAGTCTCGGTCATCCAGCCCAGCCTTCTGCTCCCACATCTTCACCATCACTCAACTATAGCTCAGCAAAAGTAATTACCAAAAAAAACCACTCAAGACTGACTCAACTAAAATTGTCCATTGCCTTTTCCAGACTACACAGCAACTGCACATCTAAATGGCCTCTTAAGCTGAGAAATTCTTGAAGCTTCTATGAACTATTTCCCCTAGTGCACAGTGCAGCTCACCCGGAGTGAAGTGCTACACCGGCCCTTGTTCCACAACCAGGGCTGGTGGGAGTGTTGAGGGACCCCTCCTCTGTCCCCAGAGTCACCACAGTTCCCGCTTCTTGGTGAAACAAGGCTCGGGACAGAGATGTGGGCTGACTTCAAATACACCATGGAAAACTTGCAGGTGACCAGGAAACCACAGCATGATGAATCTTTTGTTTTGAAGCTTACCTGAGAAGGGATACCATGGAGAAGCACCTCCCCAGGCAGGCTCCCACCCACTTCTTACTGTTTTGTGACAAGGGTTTTAAAACTTTAAAGTAGTTCTTCCAAACAACACATTTAGTACAAAACTGAAATAACCACTGAAAATGTCAAAATTTGCCTCATGTCATGAACGTGCACCTCCTTCCTAAGTGCTGATGATTAACTTCTTACCTAGCTGGCTTCTAAAACAGCTATGGCAACACCTTAAATTACTTACCCTCTCTTGGCAGACTCCTGTAAACCAAGTGATAGCAGCAATAACTTCACGTTTGATTTTCTGGGGTTTTCCTTTGTTTGACTTTTTGTTTTGGTGGGCTTTGGTGTTTTGGGGGGTTTGGGAGGCGGATGGGGGTTGTTGGGTTTTGGGGCAGCAGGGATGGTTTTGAGGGGTTTTGTTTGTTTTTTCTTCGGTAAGGGGGCAAAGCAGGAGGAAAGGAAATAAAGAAACTCACAAAGTAAAGGTCAGCATGTCAGTAGGAAAAAAAATCCCTAGTTTGATCAAAGAAAGCACTAAAAGCTACCATGACCTTCCAACTAAAGGCTTTTTAAACTCTTTGGTTACATGCGATTTACTCAGACATCAACTACTTGTAAACAGACTGCTTCGGGCTAATCAGGAACGTTCCCTGATGTTAGCTAGTGACCCACTGCATTACCCTTTGCCAGTCTGTTTATTTTACAGAACAGAGATGCGGAATATAAGAGATGAGAAAAATACATTTTCGTCAAGTCATGCATTGTGTCTACATTGACTGAATCATTAGGAAAGGAATTTGCAAGACCTCTTTTCCTCAATAATGCACTAAAAATCAAGAAAAGCTGGTACAAAGATAATACAGGCTATGCTCAGTAATTTTGTTTTTCTCCTTTCGTGTAGTATTTAAAACTTTCCCATAAAGACAACAATCATGTTTAATGACAGATAATGTGAGTTGTCTGAAGACACATAACATTATCCAGAAAAACTACATTACTTACCAATGTTACCCAAGGAAAGCAAGGCCTAACAACACAAGTAGAAAGCATGACATGCTTGCAGCCAAGACAAAAGAATATCTCCTGCGATAAAAATTTGAAGCTAGCTGCACTTTTACAGGTGAATTTATTTCTTAATAGACCCAGAGTGTATCATATTAAAAAAAAAAAAAAATCCACTGATAGTTCAGCTTATGACACTGTAAAACATCCAGGTAATTTCATCTAGTATACCAGAAAGACAACTAGCTTGTCTGCACCTCTAAGTATCAGAGCCCACTATTTTCCCTGAATTTACTACTAAGATGTCACATGAATGATGTGAATTTATCAGATGCAGCTTCGCAGCTCTCTTGAGCTCCAATCACAATAAAAAAGCAGTTTCTGTTCTCTAATGTGTAACAAACTGCAGCAAAATCAAAACTTAAAATTACTGTGAGACATATCAAATTGACACTATGATTCGACTGATGCTTGCTTTTAATCACATCCACAATTTGAAAGCCAACATGGGGAATGGTACAAAAATGCAGATATTACAACATTGAAAATTAATTTCCCCTCTTGTAATATTTGCAAAATCAAACTGACTTCAAGCACAAATTCTCTGTCAGTATTCCAGGGCAAAGTATTGGGGTTTTTTACCAAAATCTCTGATGTTATAGTCCAATCTCTCTTGCAACGTAGTAATCTTTCCACCAATGCAGGAGAACACAAATATTTAAATCTGCATATGATAATTTTCTCAATCTCGTGGAATTATTATTTTTTACCAGGAGGATTGGACCAAAATATTTCTAAAATTTTACTGTGAAAAGTAAAAATACAGTCAAATCAAGACCCTAACTGATGTCAAAAAGAAGTATTCTCTGGTTAGATTTTATGTCCATTAACTGTAGGCCCTCAAAAGCAAGTTTATTACATATGATTTAATACTGAGAGCAATTCTTACAGAATCACAGAATCAAGGAGATTGGAAAAGACCTTTGAGATTACAGAGACCAATCTATGACCTAACGTGACCTTGTCAACTCGACTATGGCACTAAAGTGCCACATCCAGTCTTTTCTTAAACACCTCCAGGGATGGTGACACCACCACCTCCCTGGGCAGCCCATTCCAATGCCCAATCTCTCTTTATGTGAAGAACTTCTCCCTGACATCCAACCTAAAACTCCCCTGGCGCAGCTTGAGGCTGTGTCCTCTTGTCCTGTTGCTGGTTGCCTGGGAGAAGACACTGACCCCCACCTGGCTACAGCCTCCTGTCAGGCAGTTGTAGGGAGTGACAAGGTCTCCCCTGAGCCTCCTTTTCTCCAGGAAGAACAACCCCAGGGTCCTTCAGCCACTCCTCGTATGACTTGTGCTCCACACCCTTCACAAGCCTTGCTGCCCTCCTCTGAGTGCATTCAAGCATCTCAACGTCCTTCCCAAATTGAGGGACCCAGAGCTGGACACAGGATTCTAGGTGTGGCCTCACCAGTGCCAAGTACAGGGGGACAATCCCTGCCCCGGTCCTGCTGGCCACACCATTGCTGATCCAGGCCAGGATGCCATTGGCCCTCCTGGCCACCTGGGCACACCCTGGCTCATGTTCAGCTGCTGTCACCAGCACCCCCAGGTCCTTTTCCACTGGGCAGCTTTGCAGCCACTCTGCCCCAGCCTGTGGCGCTGCCTGGGGTTGTTGTGACCCAAGGGCAGGACCCGGCACTGGGCCTTGTTGAACCTCACACCA
>VZTA01029679.1:37552-71027 GCA_013398855.1 Mohoua ochrocephala
TGGTAGACTCAATCCCCTCATCCAGATCATAAGAAAAGATATAACAGGACTGGGCCCAACACCAATCCCTGGGGGACACCGCTAGTGACTGGTCTCCAGCTGGATGCAGCACCATTCCCCAACACTCCTCAGACCCAGCCATCCAGCCAGTTCTTAACCCAGTGAAAAGTGCACCTGTCCAAGCAAAGCCATGGGCTGCCAGCTTCTCCAGCAGAATGCTGTGGTAGACAGTATCAAAGGCTTTGCTGAGGTCCTGGTAGACAACATCCACATCCTTTCTCACATCCACCACGCAGGTCACCTGGTCATAAAATGAAATCAGATTGGTCAGGCAGGACTTGCCCCTCCTCAATCCATGCTGGCTGGGTCTGATCCCTCAGCCATCCTGTAGGTACTGGACGATCACACTCAAGACGATCTGTTCCATAACCTTGCCGAGCACTGAGGTTAGACTGACAGGCCATAGTACCCCGGAGCCTCCTTCGAGCCCCTCTTGTGGATGAGTGTCACATTGGCCTGCTTCCCATCACCTGGAACCTCCCCAGCTAGCCAGGACTGATAATAGATGATGGACAGTGGCCTGGCGAGCTCTTCAGCCACCTCCTCTCAGTACCCTTGGATGGATCCCAGCTGAAACTTAACAGGACATTTAGATACCGATACGTATGGGATTGGCATTTAAAAGGCTTTCACAAACCAGAACAAGTCCAACCATAGCAAAGGGGGCACATGCCAGAGACACAGATTTATTGAAGTCATCAACCTACCTGCATCAGTCTATGGAATCCCTCAGGAAACATTCACCAGAAGCATCCAAGATTATTTAAAATATAAAAGAGGTCATGCATGGCTAACAAGCAAACATCTGCTGCTGGACACCTCTGCTCTGTGCACTGCTGAACAACCAGCAGCACTTCAGAGTATCACTCCTGATATGAAAGAGACCCTGCAATGAGGCTGGGATCAAGATGTGTAAATGAAAGATGTCAAAGGTCCCTACAGCATAAAAGTCAGACTTAGGAGAAAAAGCGAACAATAATCATCTCAACCTTGTTACAGCCTACTAAGAATGAACATGGTTTAACTCAGATCTCTTTTTGCTGTTTTTAACATAGCCAACTTTGGTTTTGTTGCATTTTATTACCGTAGGGGAGAAGTTCATTTCCTTCTAAAAACAAACAGATAAAATATTTCTTAATACTGTTCACTCATGGATCAGTATACCTCTTCTGGAAAAAGAAGCAATTGTCTTATGAGAACTCTGTCAGAAAGAGCAGTGCATGGCAACAAGATGTATCTTCTCACCAAAACAGGAAATTCTGCAAGCTGACATCTAGAAACAAGTAGTATTTTTCCCCTATAGAGTGTGGCAAATAGCCATAACGTGACTCATATGTGATACTGATGCAGCCAATTATGGAACACAAATCAGTAGGAAAAAGTAAACCAAATCAACTCCACTAATATGTGTACCGTGCAATGAAGGACTTGTTCTTGCATATTTTCTTGCAAGGGGTGTGGAAAGTGGTGACAAATCAAGGCACTCTAGAAGGAACGGATTCACTTTCCATTCTTTGTGACTGAGCAAGAATTCCAACTCTCTCCATTCGTATTTAATTACTTAAATTTTGCTGTACACACAATCTACTATGCTATTTTACACCACACATTGTAGTTAAATATTTGATTTCTGACAAGGTTTGACAATGTTTTGTAAGGACTGTCATCAGTTTTATGCATGCACTGAAACCACCTAAATAACATTTATTTCATCTTGAGTTGGTTTCATTTTTTTCTGGTTTTAAGTCACAAGTTTTAGAGCCTCAAAATGTTAAATTCCTCAGGAATGGCAATTAGCCATTGGTAATTTTTGCTCATGTAAAATAAAACTGTATAAAGAAGGGACTTTTTAAATAATTAAACTCCCTTCCTGAGCAATAAAAGAAATAACTGATTCCCAAATATATTTAATTGAACCTACTGCTGTTTCAAATTCAATTTTTCTTTAATTGGTAACTGTAGTACATGTGAATTATTAACCAGCAATCCCCAAGAACAGGATATAAAATAAAAAGAGAAAAGGCTTCCAATGTAGCTGGAAGATAAACTCGCTTTTTTCAAGACACTCTGTAGAATTCTCCTGCTGTGCTGCTTTTTTTATTACCATCTACCTGAAGTTCTGCTGGAAGGTTTCCTCTAAGGAGCCCAAGAAATCAGCTTGAGGATGACGGTATTACGGGACTCGCCTTCTCTGAAATGTTAAAGATTTTTAGAAGGGCTACAGGCACAAGAATCTGTACTGTGACTTCTAAAGAAGCTGAAGAGTAAGCAAGAACTTTTTAGAGGCATCTCTTCTAACATGTAACTGCGCAGCCAAGATCTGCTTCCCCATTAACCCATTAAGACAAGACAAGAATGAGTCGGAGAGAATTCCAAGAAGGCACGCGGAAAACTGTTCAACGCCAGCTGTGCAAAGCACATAGTATGTCTGCATATGCAACATTCTAGAACAGCAAGCAACAACTATACTACTACATTTCTGTGTTATGTTCTGAAGATGCCTACAGTTATTTCAGCTTTCCTGCACTTAAACAAAGCTATTAGCCCAGTCACCAGCAAAATTATGTTAACTGCAGTCAGCACTACAGGCATTCAGTGCTATTCCAAAACTGATGCTGCTCCTTATTTACCCAAAAATGCTGATGAATAGACATACTACTTTGGCAGTTGCCAGCCCTCGCTTCAGAAATACACCAGTCTTCTTTGCACAGCCTGAACAGCAAGTGACCAAGGTACTTCTGATACCAGTGGGTTGAGGTTTCTTTTCTGTTTTTCAAACTGAAGCCCACTGGATAAGAGGGGCTGGCATTTCAGCTCTGCTGGCTGTGGATCACATCAGCTGAGATTACAAAAGTCTATGAAGAGCATGCAAAAAAGGATGTTAGTGGCAAAAGGACTGCTCCATAGGTCCAACAATATCCCAACTATCCTAACACAACACAACACAACACAACACACAGAACTTTACCCCACTGCCAGAAAGGTGTTTCTTCTATTCTTCGGAAAAGTTCCCCAGGCAAAGAAACGCACAACTAAAACTTAAGAAAAGCTAAGCCTCGGACATATGCATAACCTTATTGTTCATCTCCTCACCAAACACACACCCTCAGAGCACCAATCCATCCTCTAAGCAGCACCACCACCAGCACCTTCCGCTGCTGCTGCTACAGTTCCTCAGCAGCTCACTTGGTTAACGCTGCATACCACACCAAAGAAGAAGGCATGCCACTAGGTACTACACGACAACATGAACAAAAGATGCTTTTTCCTAGCTCTTAATTTAAAAATACTACAGGAAAAAGGCAGTAAAAAGACAAGCAGCAGAAGCAAAGTAGGCAAGGATTGCTCTACAGAGGGTTATCACCTGCAGGGGAGAGCTGATAACTGTTTCCCAGAGAGACTTGGGAGCCATCATGTTAAGCTGAAGCAGTATGAACATGCCGCGCTAAGAGAGCTGCCTACCAGGGAGGAAGCCAAAACTCAGCCCTGGTCCAATAAGACAGCAGAGGCAGCTGAAACGGTTGCCAGCATTCCCAGCAATCACCAGCTGCAGAGCAGCAGAAGCAACCCAGGCAGCGTCTGGGCAGGAGGCACAGCATGAAATCACGCTTGACTACCACCCACCCCCGCCACAGAAGAAAGCACCCACCATGCTCACATCTATTTTTAAAAAATACTCTCATAGTAAGGAGAAGAAAGAAGCACAGTCATCCTGCATATCAAGTGAAAACATTTTTACTTAGATAAAATGTTGAAATGTCCAAGTTCAAGACATCAAATTGGCTTCCTATCTTAAGCAGCAAGTATGCTGCGAAGAGATTCCTCTTCCTTTCCTGCTTCCTCTGAGAAACGTTCATCAACTTCTACTTAAAGCAACAGGAAATTGTTAAATAGTTAGATACATCTTATCTAACCATTTTTTCTAGTTCAGATTGGACACAATTATGCAGGAACGCAGCAGTTACTGATGTACCACCAGAGAGCACTAATCTAGGGAAGTTGTGCAGGAGCAGCCCATTTTAGTCAACATGGAACAGAGCAGCTCATTTGGTTAGTCATTAGCTAATAAAATAACCATGTGAACACATGGCCCCACAAGCACAGTACTCTAAAGGATTTACCCACCAGCCTGTTCCCACTTTACCTCTCCACAAAAAGATGGCAAGCTTGAATGTCACTATGATCCCTGTTACAGGTCTTCTATGCAGACACAGAACACAAAAGCATATGAACCTGGGAGGGGAAGGACAGGACAGTCAATGCAGTGCCTTCAAGAAGAGGGACATGCTCTAAAACCGCTCTACTTTGAACAGAACTTTGGCAATTCAATTACAGCAGTATCATTTGACTTTTAATCTAGAGGCATCCTCCAGTACAGGAGAAAATCACTTTATGTTTGACAGTAAAAAGCCACTCCGCTGGAGAGTTTTGAATTTGGAAGAGAAGGGAAATATAATGAAAGCATGGCCACTCCACAGGAGACTGCTCCTACTTTTTCCATTCAGAAAACTACAATGTGATTTCTGAAGTTCTGAGTAACAAGGAAAAAAGGATGTCTTCTAAGGCTAAATTCTTCAAACTCCCATATCTAAGCTTTTGATATGACTCTATATTCGGCTATAATGAGCACTAATATTTTAGAGAGAATTAAATTTATACAGACTAATTTCCAATCTTTTCTAGGGATGGGAAGGGAGTTACAATTTTTCCTTTGCATTATGCTCATGTAGGAAAATATTTCTAAAGGGGCAATTTTCACTTTAACTGAGAAACCCATGAAGCCTTGTAACCTTCCTTTACAGAATGTGCATAAATATACTTTAAAACCACAAAAAAAAGGCATCTACATGTGTGAAACAGTGTGTCATTTTCTAGCCTGAATCACTGTGTTACAAAATTGCAACCAAATGTTTTCCTGAAACTCTGTCATCATGTATGGATTACACACCGGTCACTAAAGTACCTTTTATCTTAATTTTATAATCCTTGAGGGATACATGGAGAAAAAAACATGCAGGATGTTGTTAGAGTTTTCAGTCCCAGTTATTTAATGAGCATTGTGCCTTCAAGGTAAAAACCAGATGAGTATTTTCACTGAGCACAATAACCACCCTGTGATTTCATCTTCCTAGAGAAATTCTTTATTCTGCATTATTTACCCCAAGCACTTCTTGTAAGTTACTAAGCACTGCTAAAAATTCAAAAGGTTACATTTAACTGCTGCACAGTATGCACTGAACAGTATTTTGGCATGTGACCACTTATTGTGTCCAGCTAGGCATCACAGAAATTGTCTTGCTTGCCCCAATATAAAGTTGTAACTTGGGCTGAATTTTTGCTAGCTGTATTAAAACATGATGGGTTTAGAAACCTATTCCGTCAATCTCTGAAGAATAAAAAAAGGCATGTCCAATGCTAGAATAAGAGGCTGAAACAAAATAAATTAAATCAGCTGTATGAGCTCATAAAATTCAAGTTGCTTACAGACACCTGAACATGTTCAGACTTAAGACAGATATTCCAAAATTACTCTGTTAGATAAGAGACCTAAGATACAAGAGTGGTGAAGAAAGGGAAAGAAACAAATTGCAATTTTACTGCATCACTTCAAGAGCTCTCAACTTTAAAATATGCCCATTGCCTATAGCAGTGTCTTAATTACACAAAATAAAGTCTTATCGTTAAGCCTTCTGTAAAGGATTTCCAAACTTTCTGAAATTTGTACAGTAACTAAACCAAATGTATAACACATTACTATGGCACAATATCACCTGGGGGATGTACCAGACTATTGGGCTGCTATAGCCACAATTTGAAGGGGGAAGCAATCTCATTTACCATCTATTCCTTCAACTAACCAGTCACCGAAGCATGTTTAAAGTTCTTTTACAAGTTCTCACTTCTCTCTAGTTTAGACAGCACAGGGAATACATGGAAAATCCCTACCTGTATGTCTCTGCTTTCTCCCAGTATTAAAGTTTTCTTCAGCATTTAGACTTCGAGAGCCTTGAGGTTTCTCTCGTCTTCCTTCTCTCCGTTTATATTTAGAGCACAGGTTTGACGTTTTCACTTCTCAGCTTTGGTTTCTTCCCTTCCACATCTAGCACCACAGGAGAAGTCCACCCCTCTTCTCTCAACGTCACCTTCTTTGAGCTCCACTCAAGAGAAGCAACCCAAGAAACACCTGCACAGCTGCCCACTTTCACTGTATCACGAGTTGTCAACAGGCAGGTCACTTTCTCATTCTGCTTGTTCAATGACCCGTCAGTGCCCCAGTGACAAAGACTTTAATCTCAGAACACAGAGAGGAAGGTGACAGGTGAGACCACAATTCAAAGCAGTGCATGCATTTACCTCGGACTCCCCGCACCTGACAGGAGTCATACACATCATCAGCTCTCCAAATCGCTCCACTCCTGTGTTTGTGCCCCCATGTACAGTGTTTCAGAAAAGACAGTATTCAGCTTCCCCTTCTGTTTACAAGACTGATTCCAATTATAGGTAATCTTTGCTTGGCTTAGAGTTCTTTGAAATGAGAAAAATGGGGCAAGGGGTGAGGACACAGCCGGGTCTTCATACACCACAGGTCATCTAAACACGCAGGAGACTCATGTTAACTAATTTACTAATATTCCTCGCAAATGAGCAGATGAACTTGATTTTACTTGTCTGAACAGAAAAACATGTCAAATCCTGTATCTGCTACACCTGAAACAAATCGTAGCAGTAGCTCCAATGTTACACAACCAAACAGCACCTAAAGTTAACATGAAGTTCTGTACCAACATGGTGCTAGGACAGTTTGCAAAACTGAATGTGGAGGTAACTCTTTAAGATCAACATCCCACGTTCACCTCAAACAAGACTGCTTTTTAAAAATAGAGTCATTTTACATAGTGTAACTCAAACCCATAGGAGTCCTGAGCATGAAAAGCTCCACACAGAACACACTACGAACTGACAGAAGTCATCCTATAGAAACACTTTCAGTTTCCTGAATTTAATATTGGACATTAACTCTTTAATGATGCACACTTTCCAAACACACAAATTAAAATAGAAAGAGACTTTGCTGACAAGATAAGGTCAAGGCAATTTCAACATAGAGTTGGAACCAGATGATCTTCACGGTCCCTTCCAATACAAGTCATTTTAGGATTCTGTGCTTTCGTGTCCCATATAACATTTAAGTCAAACCTAAGTCACTGACACTGAAGTTTTACCTCCTTTAAGCTCCAGGCACCAAAGCTCAGCTCAGGCCTACCTCCTAACACGTAGTAACACTTAAATGGTTCCTTCACGTATCCCATGACAAAGTGGTCCTTTCTAGATACATGTCCACAAATACTGCAAAGTCATACATACTTCCATCAGTAACATTTAAAAGAGCTTCTCTTTCCAGTGTCACTAAACATACTTCAGGCTTTGCTGTTTGCCTTTTCACATGTTCACAGTATTAAGAAAATGCCTTTATTACTGTAGCAACCACCACTTTATCTCTACTGATAAAGATGACGAAACAATTTGATCAGAATTTCTGGGTGTAGTTGAATTTCTGAGAGCTAATCTGAATGACAGCTTCAGTAAAATCCACATTAGAAACTTCAGAATCAAAGCAGGACTTACTCCGGTTTCAGGGAAATGCTTAATCCTAATGATCTCTTTAAACAATCATTAAGCAATAAACAGATTAAAAGAATTTACTACGAACTTAATTCTTCACGCCTTCTTTAACAAGTCTTTCCAAGAGATGACATCAAAATCTTTTTCATTTCATTAGCAGTAAGAGAATTCACTCAAAAAGAAATTCAAAAAGAAAAACAGATATTTTCAGGGCTTATTTTCTCTTTAGGGCTAGAAAATAATTTGCACTGATAATGCAAATCACTGTTACTGGTGTTATTTCACATTTAGCATGATGGGACAGCATCACATTGCAGCAAAGTATCTTGTCCTTCTCCCATTCCCCATCTCTCTATTTGCATTAGGCAAATACTGTCTACCAAGAAAGAACTGAAATTAATATTCATTTTATAAAGGCAACTTAATTTCAGTACACTGTGGCAAAGAATAACATCATAAATCATAGGAGGTTTTGGTTTCACAATTAAATCCTATAGATGAGACACCGACACACCTGAAAACGCTCTCAATACTAGCATAAAGTTTACTAAGGCAGCTTTTACTACTTCCTTGAGAAAATTCATATATACAACATTTCTGCAAGGAAGATTTCGTTTTGCATACAAGCTACTTCACTAAAAAACTGAAAAGCTAGTTCGCAAAATTTAGTCTGCCCCAATCTTGACAATGGGCAAGGGAAGGTAGTTAGAGCTTATATAGGTTGTCTGTGGCAAAAGGTGCATGACCAAATGGATGTCAAGAGTCTGACCACTTCTGTAAGACTTTTTTCTACCTGGGTTTTCCACAGAAGGAAGAGACCGACACAACAGAACTGAACAGTTTCCTGACATAATATTAATTTTTCTAAATCAAGGAAGTGACAGCACCAGAAACCCCATGATGGCAGTAACAGTAATTGCCAATTACTCCCCTCTGCAGTCTTAGCCTCATTCTTGGAAACATGTGAAAAAAAAAATTTTTTCCCAATAATTATATTAAATCAACAACTTGTTCTACTCTGAACGTGCCTTAATCTAAATTATTAAGAGTTAGAGACAATAAATCAAGTACAGTATGAAGTGGGTTCAAAAGTACAGTTTCATTCACAATTCCAGTGAGGTTTTATCACTAGATTACCGTTTTATTCTGGTACAATCCCTTGATCTCATCTCTTTAGCCTGAAAGCAGAACATTTGATTAAAAAGGAAGATAACTGAATTCAATCATATAGGACAGAATTAAAGATGCCTGAAAGTTAACTTAGCTAGGAAATTTTTTTATTAGTTTACATCAACAAGATCTTATATTTCATTCAGGTTTTTTACTAAGAATTTAAAAACTAGTTTCCTTTGGCCTTTCACAGCTTACTCTGTATTTCCAGTGTTAGCAGAAATTACGAGTGCCCAGGTAAGAGCTGTAGTACATGATTAAAGCATTGCCATGATAATATGCTTAGCCTTGCACCATAATTATTATCCCAAAAAAAATTACCCCTAAGGTGAAACAATTCTGCCTGTTAATTTTATATATAAGCTTTTAAGCTGCATGCACACTTCAGGTGTGCAAGAGGTATGCAACAGGCTCACAGATCAATTCAGCTTGCTAGAAGAAATATATTTACAAATGTTACTCGGGGTTGTGGGTTTTTCTTAAAAAATACAAATTACCTGGAAAACATGGCATTAGCAGGTTAGATAGATGAACCCTTTTGAGCAACCCCAGTTATTTCATCCTGAGCAACCATACTCCAAGATGGAAAAAAGGAGTAGCAGAAGGATTCCTAAGCCTTTGCATGTGGCCAAAGGCACAAGGGCAGTTCGTGCTTCCCATGCGCGTACATGTACCGGCTGACGTAAACTACAGATTTACTAGTTTATAAACCTCAGCTTTGAGTCCCTGTAGATGTGGGCGTTCAGCTTCTCAATGTTTACTGCCTGGAAGCAACATGATGAAGCCACAGCAGCAGCATTACAAAGTGGGCATTCACAGCCCTCAATCCTGCTGCAAAATCCACGCTGCCCTGTGCTCTGACTTGGTGCCACACCCTCCCAGCCACAAATTATAGTGGTTCTTCACCACCACCAAAGACTTCTTCACCCTTCGTGTTATCAGAAAAAGTCCTTGTGGTAATTCCCCCTTGCAGCTTGATCAAAGACTACTCCCCTTCTAGTGGCAGAGAAACTCATCTTGGAAACTATGACCTCAGCCCTGCCAGGCTGTCCAATCTTTTTGACAACTTCCAGACACTGAATAATTTAAGCAGACAGTTTACACGTTACAAGCTATACTAAGACTGAACTTCGCATTTAAAGGCCTTCAAGGCTTGCACAAAATGCTTCAGAATACAGAAAGTCCCCCTTTGTTTGACCTAGTGAACGCTCAACTGGACGTTGCACATGGAACAGCTACAAATACAGTTACAGTCCCTTCCCCCAGCATAGGCGAATGGCCCCAAGGACCAAGCAGAACATCCAGAATTTCAGTATCACCTGAATTCAGCAAAGCCAATTAATGCAAAACCAGGCCTGTCACCACCCTACCACACACGACGACAGTGCCCAACTAGCACAGAGACAGAGGTGCACTGGATGTTTTCTGAAAAAAGAGATTCTTGCAGATGCAGAAAAAAACCTCAAATCATTAGCAGTGTTATTACTCAAAGCCTGCTGCTGCAAACATCTAGGCTTTATTTATCAACAGAGGACCAATTTTGGAAACTACTCCAAAACAGAACATGGAGGCTTTATTGGTGCAACAGGACCTACACAAAATAATATCCAGGAGCTAGCATCATTCCTTTTGCATTTAGTCTGTTCCAGCTCATGAAGCAATTGCTGCAGCTTTCCTTTCATTAAGGATGTTCAAGATTCAATGTCAACACTACTAACAAAAACTCTGCAAGCTACAGTACACGCTCCTTACACAGGGAGTGTTCTAGCAACATCAGCCAACCAAAAACTTCACAGTTCAACATTTCTAAGGCTGAGTGGGCTTTTTTGTGTGTGTGCAGATTTTGTATTTCAGAAATCTTTAAATCACATGGCAACACTGTCAAATACTGGAGGCAAAATAGATTAAAATGTCAGTTGATTCTCTGATTACCCCATCATAAAACTGCATCTTTTTCTGTTTATTCTTTCATTAATCCCAATGGCTATACACTTTTATTTAAGAATGTGAAACAGCAGGACTGTTGATTTAAAGAGAGGTGCAGTTTTATGAAAATTCAATAGCCAGGTGTTATACTGTACACGTGCTATTTTCTGGTTTAAGCAGTGAGTTCTTATTATTTCTAAAGATGACAAAAGAAACAGGAATCACTTTCTTTCATCTCAAAAAGCACAGGCCCAACTGTCTACTTAATCAATAAATGTGCAATATCACCTCAGAGAGTGAGTTAGAACTTCATGGCCAATTACACACCTCCTAGCACAATGCAGCAGATTAATTTCTATGTTGGACCTGTCACTGCAGTAATTATTTTCCCCGAAATACAACAACACTATCCTCAGGCACAGAAATAGGATTTTTCTCTGATCTGCAATTCCACAAACAAGATAGCGTAACTTGTAGTGGACTAGTCTGCATTTATTTGGAAAAAGATACAGGCAGACATAAAGTCATTTATAAAGTCATTTACGGTTTAGCATTATGACAAGAAATAACATGCACCAATAAGCACCAGGCTTGCTTCCAAAGAGCAACACCTTTCCATGAGAGAAGGGGAACATTCCATTCAAGCATCGTAATCCCAAGCACAAGTAGACAAAAGCTGCAAACATCCCCAAGTCTCGGTCACCTTTTCCCGACTCCTGAATAAAGCAAGGGAAACAATGGATGCTTACGCAGGACCGGTAACTGGAACGCAGTGTCACAGCGACCCGGATAACCGAGCACAGGCCACTCCAAGGAACACCGCAGAACAAAATCGAATTCAGGAGCAAGGTACACACGAAGGGAACACCTTCAGCTGATAAATAACACTTGAGACAGCCTGTACGGAACATGTACAGCCAATTATAATTGATGTAAGCGGCAGTGTGACCCACATGAGTATTATGCTAAGAGATTCAGCTACTCCTAATTTAACAACCCAAGCCATTGTGTTAATAGAATATTCTAAAAGTACCTAAAAAGCAACACTGACACACTGTTTCAAAAGCTGTGTCTCAAACGCAGACCTCAATACAGATCAGACTGCAAGCCCTCTAAAAATTATAGTAAAATTCTTAATTTATACGGAAGTATTTCGCTATGTGGGAACTCAATTATTTTTAAAAAAGTGGAACTGAAGCAAGCTATCTGACAAAGACTTTCATTAGAGCTGTAATCAAATGCCAATATATTTTTCCTACAACAGCAACTCACCAGGCATGTGCAACAATACATCTCAATTATGAAGACCCAGGCTAAACATCTGCTGTTATAAATTCACTTGGGGGCAGGTGGAGAATTGAATCAAGTTGGACTACATAAATTTAAAGCAGAGAGGTATCAGAGAGCTTATTTTCCATTTACACTGCCAGATCAGCGGCAAAGACATTGCAGATACAAACCTGCAAAAATTCTGCTTTCTACTACTACCTTTTGTGTGGGTGTCTTCAAAAACTGAAGAAAGAAAAAGAACCAAACCACAAACCAAAGTCTTACGTGGCCCTTAAAAAGGGTTCTGAGGAAATTATCTGACCAGCATTCATCTTTACCTTATTTTTAACATCAACTGAAAAGCTATACCATATATTACCCAGGCATGGCATGCTTGGTATCTTTCTCTAAGGTTTCTGACAGTGTTGCCTTGAAGCGTAACACCTAAGCTTTCACAGTGATTTTCTCTATTTCTGTGACCAGATTTTCTCCTAGCCAGTGGTCAAGTAGACTTAATTTTAAATAAAAATTATTGCTCCTAGCTTCTGCTAGACTAGAAAGTGAGAGTTGTCCACTATATTTAGAAGCATTACTTTTTTAGGGTATTAGAATATCTCCAATTAAAACAGTTGTATGTTTGTTAAGGTAGAGTTGCAGAAAACTGACCAAAAGGCTAACCTATAAATACATTCATAAACAGATTATACAAATATGCACGTAACATTTAACTATTTTGGAGCAGCGGTCAGCCCATGAAGCAAGATGTCTCTGGAACAGCATGGGTTAAAGAAATTAGAAGCCACTGAGACAATTAAGCTGCATGACTTTACAAAAATCGCATGCTTTGATGTTTATTCTACCCACTCCTTGATATCCAGGCTCACCACACTGAAATCTCAGGAAGTTTCTTTTTTAGAAGTTGTTTTTCTAATTGTCTTCTCTCCCCTCCCATCATTTAGCCTCCCATCATTAGAGTGACAAACACACATAATGATTATTACAAAATCATCAGCAAAAGAAGAAAAAAAATAAATCACATCTATTCACACGCTACTTCAACAACAGGGAAGTAGTCTCCTAATCTAACTTTGAATATAGATGGCTTTCTATATGTAGATCTAGCTCTCTTTTATATCAAACATACCTAACATTAAATATCAGGCACGTGCATAACACATTTAATCATTAATTCTAACACTGTAATAGCTAACAAATCATTAAGAGTTCACATAGAATGCGAAGAGAAACAGGGTACCCTGTTAAAATACCTGATACCTGTCAAAATTTACCTTTTGACATTAACACACAAGTAGGGGAGCACATTTGTGTGGTTGCACCACTTGAAATATCCATATTTTTTTCTAACTGAAGAAGATAAATGTGTTAACAAAGTGGTCGTGACATTTCTGGTGTCACGTGCTGCTGCAGAGAGATCAACAAAGCATGAACTTCAACTTGTCAGATCAAGAGAAGCCAATTTTCAAGTGTTACAGCTCAAAATCTGCACATCTTAAAAACAGAGTTTAAATACTTGCTGTTAACATGAACTCCCAGACCTCCTGCCTTTGTTCATCTAGTGTAATCCATCATGCAAGCAATCTAGTTCACTTCCATTTGGTTACGCTGCCTGTAGGATTATTCCACATATACTGTAGATTCTGGACTAAACTATTCCTTGGTGCCCAGAACCCACATTTCTTCTTCTCCAAGTGACTCATCCTCCGGTGAATACCTAGATACCTTTTTATCAAATTTTAACTTCCTAACAGCATAATATGAAACAGAGTAACAATGCAAAGGGAAAAAAGCCAAAAAGATGCTAATTTTCTTGCACTTGTGGAAATTCAAGGTCTAAACAGATAACTAAATGGTGCAAGACTGAAGTCTTACTGATGCCTGCTCTTAGGGCTTCAAAAGACGACTATTTTAATGCTGTCACTGCTATGTTTGAGAAACCTGCCACTAGCAGCATACCTTGAAACACTTCAGCTTTGAAATTACTTACTTCAGAAATTAAAGGAAAAGGCACAGAGGTATATTTCCACCCCCTGCCCCCGAGTGACTTAATGATCAAATTCCTTATAGGCAGATGCAATTTTGGCAACAAGTACAATGGCTTAGAATATTTAATAGCAATCTAACGTAGCGCATCATCAAAACAGAGAAGGAAAAGTAAGAATAGCCAATCACACAATTTTCTCTGGCCTTCCAATGAATCTAGACAAATATTTTAAAAGTTAGTTTGCTAACATTTGTCTGTAAAAAAACAGATCACTGGATTCCAACCATGGTTTCTTAACCTTCTTCTACCCCAACATAAAATCTCGTCAGCATAAATTGCTCCATAGTGTCACATGGGACAAGTCATGCCTATGCATGTTTACAGTCTTCCAGTTTAAAGCCCTTACAGCATTTAAAAATCAGCTTCTCCTTCACTGATCCAGTATCGACCTCATGCCATACTTGAATAATCTGTCGGTACCTGACCTAAAGCAAGCGGCCAAGATTCTCCTATCCAGACTTAATATCCCTGCATCTCAATTTAAGATGTTAGAAAGTCTGAAAGAAGCTTCTGATCATGACTCCTCTAACAAGGGAGAAGTCTGAAAGGTAAACAGAAATCTATGCCTGAGTCTGTAGGAGGCTGTGATGAACAAGATCAGTAAGAGGTTACATGTAATATATTTTCTGCCTTCATTTGGGAAGCTATCCTGGAAGCCAGCGGAAAGCAGGCTCAGATTCCCACAGGTTTATCACACACCCCTCCAACACACCCATGCAGAGAAACTGAGTGTCCAGTAGAGATTTTATGACCTCTAAAGCTATTAACTAGTGGTGACAGCCTGGACATGCTGGGTCATCGCCATTACTGTCAGAGGGTAGGCTAATGACATGTTAACGACACACTGTCCATAGTTCATCTTCCTCTGCACAGAAGCTCCACTACAGTGGTCCTCTCTACCAGGATATACACTGACACATCTTAAAATGAGAAAGTGGGATGCTATGCAGAGATTAATCATGTTTCCAGGCTCCAGGATTTTTGCATGCATTCCTGAGCCCTCCAAAACCTGAACTTAGGTTCCAAAGCAGCATTTACAACAGACTTGTGAAGATAAGAGAGATTAAAGACGCTCCTTATTCTTTCACTTTACTGAATCTAGCTATCCTGTCCACCCTGGAAACACCTTCCATTTTCTTGTCAATCAGCATTTCACAGAGGGATAGACAATCCAAACCACAGCGTCTCAGATAAAGTGGCTTGATTATTGAGAGAAATCTGTAACACTGCAATTTGGCTCAGTTCTCGCTTAGGTAATGGTAGGTTACCAAGGCTTTTTGACTTCAAATATTTGCTTGTTCTAAGAATTCCCATCTGTGGTCAAGCAAGAGACAATTTGAATATTTAACCAGAAGCAAACGAATAAGACAGTTTTATTCCAGGAATATCACCGTTCCGTTAGCCACTCGTGCCCATGAACACACATGAAACTCTTCCATCTGCTGTGCATCACTAAGTGCCCTATGGAAAGAGGTGAGCACTAGGTGTAGAGCACATGGCAGCTGTTTGCACAAAGAGCAGTTTGGCCCCACTGTGAAATTGGTCCACTTGCTACTCGTTCTATAAACAGCTGAAACACGCTGAAACATGCATTCCACATACAGTGACAGACTGAACTGTTAACAAGTAATGACTCAAAATAACAACTCAAATATTCCTCATTTGTGAACATGCAGGGTGGTTTGTTGAAATGGAGGTGGTCAGCTTTTGGGTGCATAATGGCTAAACCTCTGAGCTGATAAGACAGTAAGTGAATGACAGGCTATGAGTGAGATAGGAGCCAGATCCCGTGGAGACAGATGGTACCTCTTGTCATGCTAACCTGCCCTCCCTTGCCCAAACCACTGGGTTGTGGGCCTCTCCCCCAGGAAAATACCAGGACATTTCCCTGTGGCCTGAGGGTGTTCATCTCTGTTAATGGGACTGTAATGGGACTCAACTGCATAATGGGACTAAACTGCACTGGTGTGGTGGGCAGCTTTGCTGTCTTAGAAGGCGTCAAGGACTCCCAAAGTGTCCCACGATCCACAACCACTACATCACCCAGTGTGAAGCTCTTGCCCTAGGGGAGGTACCTGGGCATTCCTGAACCTGAGTGAACATAAACCAAATCTATTTTGTGTTCCAGGGATTTTCATGGGGATTTTTCCCCAAGTTCTTCAGGACTTTGCTCACCAACTGATCGATCTGGTCTGCGACCACCACTTCGATCAAGACTCTGCAGCAACCAAATCCCGGTACAGGGCCTACGGGTAGTGAGATCTTCACACTCTTGTCCTTTTTCTCTTCCCTTCTTTTCCCTTGTGCATATCCTTGGGTGATGATGTTGTGCTTTCATACTGCAACGCTTTCATGTTGTTATATTACTATAGATAATAATAAACTAAATGGCTACATACATGTTTTTCTTTGCAATCACTGCTCTATAATAAACCATTTATTTACAAACACGGATCATTCAGCATCATTTCACTCTAATCCGCCCCAAGGGATCAATTAACAAGAACCTGGGTTACCTTTGCCTTCTACGGTGGGTTATAACATTTTACTGGCATCATGAACAGGGATCCCTTGGATGTAGTGGAGTGATCAGTATGGTCCAAAGCTACTGCAGGGTTTTCTTCTGGTAATAAATCTAACCAACCCCCAGGGGGTGGTGGGGAAAAGAACATTGACCCTCAATAGGTTGCTGAAGGGTATTATTGCCGAGGGTGAGTGAGGTGGTGGCTGTCCCCTCGTGGCAGGTTAAAACATAGCCATCGACTTCCCTTTAAGGAAGGAGGGAAAGAATATAATACAAGGAAACAAGTACCACCATCCAAAACCTCAGGTGACACACATACTGGCCAAGACTTAATCCATGGCTACTGCATAAAGAGAACTGAAAAAGAAAACTAATGTGTTCGGGCAAGCAGAGAGCAGAAATACAAGGAAGAAGAGCAAAAGCTCAGTCAATGGACATCAGTATACTTTCTCAAATGGTGAGACTAATTTGGCAACGTAATCACTCTGAGAGCGCAGAAATTTTTTAAGCGGTGTCTTTCTTTCTGTTTCTTCTTTTACAGGTACTCTCTTTGCAATGCAAAATAGAAGTTCCTGGAAAAATCTTCAGTTCAGCTGTTGGCTTGACAGATGCCCAATACGAAATAACCAAAGTGTCTCCTCAACTAAAACCAGCTTGAACAGATGGAACTGTACAAACAGCTTTCCCTTTCTTCTGAAAGTCTTCAGGCCATTGCACAGATGTCTGGTCAACAATCCTTGCATAAGAGTTTTGGGAACTCCTGTGGTTAGGTCACATAAAATGGATAGATCTTTCCCCGTCTTCTCTTTACTTACTGCAGTCAAAAACCAGCGACAATAGTCAATAATCTTCAAGTAACTGAAAGCCAAGACAGCAGCTATACCAGAGTACTGATAGTCAGCAGTGGCAAAGGTTACTTCAGCAGGTTCTTGAAGGAGCTGCCCAATAGTGTCACTGTTTAGAGTCAGCATAATATCATTCATGCAGCGGGCTTTTAGTGCACAAACTTTTTTTACNCTATACATTACCCTTACCCTCGATAACACTTTATCCTTACAGTATCAAGACAGTTACTGGTATGCTAAAAAATGTGGATGTTGCTTTTAGACATTAGTATCAACTGGCCCTTCTCTCAGGAGCCTTCCTCAACTGCATTAACGGAAGAAAAATAGTTACCAGCTGTCAGCAAAATTTTACCAGTAGCTTCCTTTGCTCTCCTATGCCCTATTTTCAATGAAAGCATAACTCATCAGAGGAAAAAAACAGCAGCAGAGATTTCAGTATTTGTATTGTTACCAGGAACCAAAATTTGACTGACTCGCATTCAAAATTCATCATTCTCTTCCAGCACAGCGAATATAGAAAATAAATATATTCCTCCTTGGTCTACACACCACAAAACCACTGCCAGACAGAAAGGAGAAAGTGTTCTGATTCAGACTGTGAAACTAGAGGAGAAAGAACAAGGTCTCACTAGAAGTGTAATGCCCCTATGAAAAGACTTCTATGCATGGCAGCTCCTTAGCAGATGAAATGACTAATACAGAAGTGATATGCTAATCCACATCCTGGAAAGTAATTACACAGCACAAAAGATAGCTCCAAAAATTAATCAAGAAACCCCCGAAAACAGATAGCCCCCAAAAAAGCTAAACACACAACCCTTATCAGACTCCCAAGCTTCACTTTCTTTCAGGTTGCTCATAGAACCACACAGACTCGCAGCTCTAAAGAGTTTCAAAGCAAAATGTCTGCTAGCATCAGCGTTTCTTCCCCTCAAAGATCTACCTTCTGGATATGTATGTAAGAACCAGCTACTGACATCACAGATAAACTAGCTGTGCTCATGGAAATCATTAAATTAGGTCAATGCAAATAAGCCAACTACTCTTTTTCCTCTTTGCTTTTAAGTAGTCAAGCTACACCTTGCTTTATTTGTGAAAACTCTTCACTTGTACAATTATCTTTGGAAGAAAGGCAACCAACTTCGGCATCCAAGCGAACACACACACCTCTGCAACTGAAGCCTTATTAAAACAATTTCACTGCTTAGAAAATAGCTTACATAATTCTTCTAAAGAAACACGCATTGGTGACCCAATGAAAAAAAAAGTAGCAACAACTAGCACGGAGAAAACAAACTAAAAATACAGGGATGAAAAAAACCCCACATCTACAAAACCAATTCTGTACAGTCTTAAACCTATACCAAGGCTATAATACAGCTGATAAATCAGCCATGCTAGTAAGTGCTCGAGGCTGAAGCCAGGCACAGAGTAACAAAATGAAGGCAGCAAATCACAATTCCAGGTGCGTGGCCACATATATTCATCACGCCACATAAACGTGGAACCGAGCCATCAAATTGGACAACCTCAGGCCAGTGTGCTGCACGCCACCACAGGTAAGCTCAACACCAGTTCCGCACTGCAGGTTCCTTAACTTACCGCTGCAACATTCTTTCAAATCTGCCCTTGCCCTCCTGCAGAAAGGCAATTTATAACCAAGAGAACAATGGAAAAAGGGACCGCTTTCTTGTATTTTTCCACACCTGTTGAGTGAACAAAATATCTTAACCCAATTAGTCATGGCATTCTCAATCTTCTGTATAAAATTACAGGATGATTCTGCCCCCCATGCAACTCAAATCTTAAACTCACACGCAGCTATTTATTAAAGAGGCTGACTGATTTAAGATGACGAAAAGGTTTTAAACCCTCGACAATAAGACGACCAGTGAATTCAGCTTCAGAACAGGCAAACCCTCAGCTTTCGTCACATTAAAGGCTTCTTCTTGGCAATCTTTCTTCATAAAGCTAAAATTACTGTAAAAGAAGTTCTAATTAATACTATGTTCCCCTGCCACATACTCCTACTCTTAAGATACTTACAATATCCACCTCTGACAAATTCAACACATTTTTACAAAAATCTGCTGAAACAAAAAGGTACGCTACAAAGAGTGGTTTGATTTTTAAAGACCTCTCAACTGACCTCATTTACTAAGTAATCTTGACCCCTTGTAGTAGAAAAGGAAGTTACACTTTTACCTAGCGAACCAACAGGCAGTAGTGAGGCCGCAGTAATAACTGAGAGATTGTTAAGGGCAACCACATTTTTTCAAGCTCTCATTTAAGTATTCTACCTTATTGACAGCATTATTTTATCTTCTTCCTAAAAAAAAAAAAAAAAAATTGAACCGCCTTACCCTTTCACACAGTAAACCCACCCTGCAGATGTCACAAATGTAACACCCTGTATTATGAAATCAGTATCAGTATTAATGTTTACACTCAGCACTTTTCAAATGACAGATTTTTCTTCTTACATGATGACAACTGACAGACATATCTTTTTGTGCTACAGGGATAGCTGTTCAAGTTCCATACCTGAACCCGGCCATGATCAGCTCTACAGAACTCAGCCAACAGCAGTTCCCACTTCCCTATATACACTCGGGGACTTTGGCAGGAGGAGAGAGAAAAACATTTTACACATAACTGAAGTGACCTTCCAAAAATACAGTTGCATAAAGAAATAAGGCACAACTCTTCTCTAAAGAAGCAGTGACATGACTGCATATCTATTGCAAATAACAGAACACTTATGGACTCACACCACATTTCAATGGCAGTACTGGATTCATTTGGAAACGAACACCAATGGCCACTTCCAACAGCTCCTCAGACAAGACATGACCCTGCTTCAACTTGACTATTCGTAAGATATGCAGCTATTACTACAAGTTTGAATTAATTTCTTGGCATTATTACACGGCCAGATCACCGGGTACATTTAGAGAAAAAATAAGTTTCTGGCTGAGAAACCAAGAGCCCAGCAGCAGTTTCTATAGGTGATGTTTGAAGTATTAAATGCATTTAACTGTAAACCCAGCATGAGCTTATAGAGCTGTACTCAGAAAAGAAAAAAAAAAAGTATTTGCAAACTGAGCAGATTTCAGCTGCCACCTGTGCCAGCTAAAAGTGCATGGAGATACACCTACCTAAATGCATGTATGAAAATGCAACATCTTTCAAATAATTCCATTTTTAGAAAGTTTTTAAAATACAATATATACATAAACTATGGACTGTGGAGGCCTTGGCCAGATGCTAGCCAACTGACCCAGCCACTCTCTCGCTCCCCTCCTCAACAACACATGGGAGAAAATAAGATGGAGAAGTTCATAATTCAAGACATAAAGAGAGATCTCCTACCAATTACCACGACAGGCAAAAAAGGTTCAGCTTAGGGGAAATTAATTGGCTAATGAGAAACAAAGACTAATTAAAAGCTTTTTCAAAGCTCAACTTCACTTCTTCATTTACAACTCCTCTACCTCTTTCCTCACAAGCAGTGAAGGGGATGGGGAATGGCGTTGGAGTCACTCCGCAGCAACTCCTCTCTGCCACTCCCTCCTCACACTTTTGCCTTGCTCCTCACAGAGGACACTCCTGCAGCCTCACGCTGCCAGCCCCTGGCCACCTGTGCCCAGTACAACTGCACTTTGGGAAAACACCCGAGGAGGACTTCATGAGAAAAGACATTTACTGAAACTCACTGAACACAATGGGTTTACACAGGCGCTCATGAGCCCCAAACCTGTATTCCAGATTTAGAGAGCCAAGGAAGGCAGGCAGCTCACCATTTTGCCAGGCAAGAGAGGTTTTTTTTTTCTTTATAGACACTCCCAGCAAACTGGGTCTTCAGCCCTCAAGACCAAACTCTGTAAAGATACCCTTCCATCACTAAGAGCACAGGACAGGCAAGGGGAGAGAAAAATAGGCCTTGATGCCTTTTGACAATTTCAGCCAGACACTAAAAAGCCTCAAAAACAGCAGCATTACATCTATGCGTAACTGAGAGCCAAGCAATGAAGGCCCAACTGACCTGTGTCACCTCCATCCAGCATTGAGTTTGCCTCACGATATTTTTACGTGACCTTATATTTCATGCCCACACAACCACAGAAAAACACTTGACTTAAGAGCCAACATGGAAGAACACCTGAGCATGCATGATGAGCACAATAAAGTAAACAAGACAATGACAGTTTTGATGAAGTCTTATTATAAAAGCTCTCCGAGTGCTTCAGTGGTTAGTTATGCAGTGATGTGCTGCAACTCCAAGTACTTAGGAGCTGTGCTGAAGCAATCACTGATGCACAGTACACCACTCAAAGCACTTCAGAAGGCTGCCTTCCACGTCTCCTGCAAATGCAGACACCAGAATTATTTTAACTGCTATGTCTGTAGGAAAAAACCCTTCAAAGTCAATTTCCACACACATGCTTTTACTTATATTATATGGATCCTTAGAGTATATGCTTATGCTTATAGAAATTTCTCAGCAAGAAAGCAGTCATAATTGTCCAAACACTAAAGGAAATGAATGCAGCCATACCACACATTTTTATATATAATGTTTGTCAATATATGCTCTCTACCATTAAAAGAAAAAAAATCTTATAAAGATTTCTACATCAAATACGTAAGTATCATTCATCCACTGAAGACCAACTATCTCCTACGCACATGTATTAAAACTGTGTGATTTCAGGGGAGTCCTTAAATCTTAGGATCTCACTTTATATCCAGAGTAAACTACTAGTTTTGTTATGAGAATGTCTTTTGCCCATAGGTTTCTTGAAGCAGCTTAACTGGCTTTATTTAGTCTATCCAAACAAATGGAGACATTGCACAGCTACCAAAACCAAACTGCAGGAGGCATCTGTTAGCAGTGCCATCAGAAATGAAAACAGACCAAGCCATTCTACTTGTCCACACCTGCTGAAGTATAGGGAAGACTATGTATTTTTCCATGTTTGTTTATGTACGTATAACCTCTTTAAGGATTAAAATCATGCAGAGTGGTATTGCTTTGTCTCCTAGGAAACGGGCAAATCTATTTAAAAGCAACTACACCTAAACACAGGGAAGACACTGCCAAAGACTTACCACATGTAGGAAGAAAGTTCCTAATCAAAATAATTCAGGCAGATAGAAAACACAGCCTCAGACAGGCAAGACATCTAGGAGGTGGATTACCAAACTCAAATCTAAACAGCGAGGATTAAAACACTAACCACTTGTTAATTCTCTCATGAAAGCACATTACCTCAACAATAGCCAATGAAGACAGAGGGATTCATGACTAATGAAAAACACCACACCCAGTCAAAAATTTCAGCTGAAATGACTGTGTTTCCAGTATCACTGAAGCTGCAACTGCAGCTCTTGCAGACACACTCAGTTTAAGCTTATCCAGTAAAAACAGTTCATGAATCAACTGCTGCCTAAAGCTCAACACTTACTAGAAAAACCTGGCCAGGCACCAACCACAAACTTTAGGTACTTGATCTGGGGGCAGCACCATGAATACCCAAGTCAGCAAGGATTCTATCACCCTCTAACAAACCCTGAAGCATACCTAGGCTCCAGCACAACCTGCAGTGTATGAGGTCATCAAACCCTGGGATCAGAGTAGTGCTGATCTGAAGTCCTTTCCCTCAAAATACACATAATGTACACGGTCCTCAACAACACTTCACAAAATTCATTCACACTTCAGCACAAATCCATTACCCTTGCTTTGTGGTACTTGCTTATGTAGGTATGGTTCTGTTTCCTCGTTTGTTTTGTAGGAATAAAATTTCTGCAAAAAGTCTATCTTCACATAAGACTCATCAGACAACTGTAGGATCCTTTCTCCAGAAGCTGTACACATGAAGTTTTAATGTCAAAATAACTTTTCGGCAACACAACCTATTAAAGCTCCCAACAGGAAAGAATAGAAGGAAAGGCATTAATTTAATTAAAAGATCGCTAGCATTAGTTGGGTTTTTTTTATAATAGTAGCACGTGGCTTTACTTGTTTTAAAGAAATTCAAAAAGCATGGAAGATTTCAGTAACTGCAACTAGATATAGGTGAGATACTAGCACACCCATACTTTGAAAAACATTCCCAACTTGTCCTGGAGTAAAGCCCAGGTCCTCAGAGATGCTTAGTTTCCTAACTCCAATTCTGTCTTTGTTTTTCCTTGACAGATCTATGACTTAATATATCTACATTTGTCATCTGCAGTTTCTGCATTTACTTTTTCCTAATTTAATGTCAAAACAACATACTACATATGAGTGTCTTACTGGGAAAGCACACCTGGAATGCAAGTGCTTTAGCTCCCACTGCTATAAAACCTGTCTCTACCTGCTTGTAAGTCACCAGGGCATGTGCAAGTGTGAGGCTATTCCTTTGTTGTGCACAAGGTATAATGCCAGTTTCTGGCACAGCCGCTCTCTTGGGCAGCACGCAGGTGAGGTAATGCAGACTGCAACAGCACGGTTTGCAGCTCCCTCCTATTTCAGTGGTTATCAACATACCAAAGTTCAGATGTGCTTTTCTTCACCCTCAAATAAGCTTACACCTAAAGTGCTGACAGCATGGCTTTAGGTTTTTGCATATATTTTTAACATATTTTTTTCCTTCAGTTTGTGTCCAATGGTCCTGTTAACACAATGCTAATACTATCAGAAGCATAAAAATTATTGAATGCCATGGAGAGTATTTTCCCCTAGTGCATCTCATTACACCTTAAGTGAATGTCTCCCCTCCTCCTCTAAAATCCTTATCCTACTTTAACTGTAGGACCGCTGCTGTCTGAATGTAACCCTTGAAGTTTCAGTTGCTTCAGTTTTCAGTCACTAGTTATTACCTCTGACGAGAGCTTAAAAATATGCATGCTGAGTTTGGGTGGAAGCAAACCAGGGGAGACCACAAAAACAGCTGCCAGGAGGGAAGGCAATTCAACACAGTGATACTACTGTAAACCAGTAGGAATATTCTTTATGTCTTCATGTCTTCTTTCATAGAACCTTAGAATCACTGGAGCTGGAAAAGATAGTCGAGTCCAGCCATTAATCCAACCTGTCAAGTGCAGCACTAAACCATGTCCCTAAGTACTACATCTACACATCTTCTGTTGCTTCACGCAACTGCCTTAACACATACTCAGTGTGAGGGTATTTACATCCTCTCAGCAGAAATCAGCAACCCTGAACCCACACAGTAACTCCAATACATGGTCTGCAGTTCAGCAAACTCAGGAACCCAATGCAACTCAAGCAAGTCAATGACTGTCACTGCTCTGCAATGGCAAATAAGTGATATGCCCAAGGTCATCTCCTTGCTGCTTCAGCCGTAACTTAGAACCACATCTTCTAAATGTATGTACAGCCAATTCAATGTGCAGTACTCTGCTTGTTGCAGAGCTGGTCCAAGGAAATCAATGACATCTTTAACTTTGGAGTGTGTCCTCCAGTGGGGTAATGTGTTAACACCACCAGTATTTAAACAAATGAGAAGGGGGAAGAAAGTACTGATAGCAAGTTAAAACACACCCAGAAGCTTTACACTAGCCCAGCTACTCATCAAAGCCATAAAGACCCAGTTGAGCTTAAGGATTTCCCTGTGACCTTTTGTAAACAATTTATTCTGTTAGCTAGCCCAGAACAAAATATACTAGGTACAATTCGCCCTGCCCTTCCCTGCCATGTACTAGGCACAAAACCAGAAACACAGTATGAAAGTCATCCGAGGCATTTTTGTTATATGGCCCGAATAACAGCTTCACAATGAAAGCACCCACTGAGCCATAGCTACAGCATTATTATGTTCTAGTAAAAGTTTCCTGAGGTAACAATGAAAATCAAATTAGCAGTTTAGTGCAGTAGTTCATCTGCTTCATTCACCCACAGCTCTCTTCCTCAGGACTGCAAGGCTATTAAAAACAATGGAATCATTAATAGTCCAAGTGCAATTAATTATACAGTCCCACTAGCACGGCAACATGGCCTCACAACAGAAGTTTGTCACTTGGTATAGAAGTACTACCCCATAAAAACTAAAAATATATTAAATTATTGTATTATATTACATTATTACATTAATATTAAAAGGATATACTGAGATATACACAGCTGTTTAAATAAAACACCGCAAAATGTATCTAATACAGAAGTTTCTCTGCCAGGCAACAGCAAATCTCTCTTGGCCATACAAGTTCCCATCCTAAAATCAATTATTTTCACACACACTTAGTAATTTTGGAACAGGTTTTTTGTAGCTTCTTTTGTGGTTGGGTTTTTTTTCTTGTCCTGAAAGTCACTTCCAGAGCTGTTTGATCAGAAAGGCAAAAAAAACCATTTCTCTTTTTCTAGTTCAAGACTATACATGTTATCAGTTAAGAAAAAGGTCTTGCATTCATCCCTGGTTCCCACTTGAAATTTAAGTCATTCAGTAAAGAAACCTGTGGCAAGGGCAACCAGGCTGCTTATATAGCTGAACACCTGAGCATTAACCCTTGACATACTTGTAGCTCACTTCTGAACAGTGCAAGTTCATCAGCTTAGTTACATTTGTACAGGAGGGTGAGGTATTCATCCCACTGCTCCTTGGCTGGAGCCAGACAGTCTTTCAGACAGATAGTTTGATGAGAGCATCCCTTTCTGATAGGAAAGTGTAAGTAAAACCCTACTTAGCTCACTAAACCAAAAGCTAAAACAGGTTCCTGTCTTGACTTCAAAGCACAGCTCGTTTGCCACCACTCCCCCATGTTTCTCACCTTTTCAGCTACCTTGTCCTCAATTTTTTGCTTCCACTCTATCATAACAAAAAGAGCTACCAGCATTTTATGACTTTAAGCATCAGTCTCTCACAAGTCATACAGCATAAAACCCAACACCCCCCAACTATTATAAAGTTTCAAAAATAATTTTAAATGCCACAGCTGCAAGAGAAGAACCGAAAAAAAACCTACAAATCTGAAGGCTGAAGCAACACATTATAACATCTGGGAGTAGTAGTGTGTTTTAGACTGCAGAGTATTTCAAGCGCACATCACTGTTTTTAAAGGAGCTTAGCAATAGCAGAGTACTGCTGGTGAGACTGTAACATTGAGAAGCTCCCAACACAAGCTAGAACACTGCTGTGCTCAATACCACACTAAAAAACAACAACCAAAAAAAACCAGACTGGAAACAAAACAAAAATTNCTCCCCACTTTTTCTCCCTATCCTCTTCCCTTCCTCCCTTCCTCCTTCCCTGTTAAAGAAGTTGTTAAGAAGACTGGTATTTCTCTTAAGACAAAGCCTGAGCAGGTCAGTTCCCAGCCAGCAGCAGAACAGGCAGACACTGAGTTACTGAAGCTCTTAATAACAGGCATCTGCTTTGTCACAACGGATGTAAGAGAAAACCTCCAGCCTGGTGTCAGAGCAATTTTACTGAAGGAAGATTCAACGGAAAACTTAAGGGACTAAGTTCTCATTACTTATCTTTTCAGAGTCTTTGTGTCTCTTTTCCTACATTCCCCAATTCTGCATTTCAGATTTTTGCTCTAAGGTAAGGGTAAATCTTTTTCTCATGTCTTGTACAGAAAGGCATTGCTGGTTAATGTTTGCCAGCTCCAGGTAACAAAAGCAGCAGGATCAGAAACCAAGTACTCGGTATGTATTAATGCTTCGTATTGCAATCTTTGAGCACAGGTGTGCTTTGGGAGTGGGGGACAGAGCGCATAATTTGTGACAAAACCGAGACGCAAGCTACCCCATTACATAAATTGTTGCAGAAAAACGCCACCTAGCCGCTCAGCTTGCTAGCTCAAGGATCTTCTCACTTACACTGTGCTTGGCCACGCTTTTATTTTATGCTTCGAGACTTAAGACTCTCTTATCCCTTTTTGTAAACTCAACTTCACACAAGTTGTTACTGTTAGCAAAGCAGCCCCATCATACAGCGCTTCCTCACAGTACAAGAGTAACACACCTTGTTATGCCTACCAATATTCAGTTCAAAGTAGCTTACATCTAGCCAACACACTGTCAAAGCCAGTGGACTATGCTGGACTTAGGCTGTACTCCTCCTACAGAGCTGCAGCTTTTCAAAAAAAAATGTTTCTTTACATTTGGTCTCACAGCTGGACATACAGACACAAAGGGACACTGAAGATTAGCCTCAGGACTATGTCCACCAGTCTGAAAAATCCAAAGGGCGCAAAAGGGCCTCTCAACCATTTCTGCAAACCGTCCAGAATTAGAAGACTGTAATTATCAGTTTCTCGCCCACCTCTCTCCAGAAGAATTTTAAGTATCTAAATAGTTCTGGCGCAAAAAATCAGATATGCAGCTCAATGTATGATCCTGCTTCTTCACTTCTCACTTATTCCAAGTGAGAAGAAAGATAGATGCTTTGGTTATAGGCTTATTTATACCCACCAAATTCTTGAAAAGTAGTTCCAGAGAGCTGCAAACATTACTACTGTACAGATAGTCTCAAACCTCAAGCAGCAGCACATGGCTGTTTTAGATTAAGCCCTCAACCATGTGTCTCTCCATGCCCCAGAGGATTTCTGAGATAAGAAGGAGACGTAGCAGCATGCACCTTTAAAGGCCTATCCTGCACAGAAAAGGTTTAAAGTAGTAGAAAACATAAATTTTTTCATACTAAAAGCAAATCAATAAAGTCTTTTACATGACTCTTGAGACCGGCCTACTCACTTAAATTGTCAAATATTTCACTGTAAAGGTAACTTACCAGAAACACATCTAAAAAACCAAAAGCAATGCTGTTAGCCTGGCTGACGTGACACAGTAACAGTTTTGCAGCTGCTCTACACTAGGTAAGTGTTTTATTTAATCCCACCGCAATCATTTTAACCCTGAGAAGGACATACTTTTTGATGGCATGACTATTCTTTAGTATGAACTAAAGATTATGCAATTACACTATTCATCTTTAGCTAGCTCTATCATTCAGGTGTGCTACAACAGGGAAGAACCCATCACCGTTAGAGAAAAGGAAGTCTGAAACAATTAGAGGAAAAATCTACGGTATCTCCCACACAGTCTAAGAATGTCTCGTGGTTACTTCTACAGCAGGACAAACAGGAAGGGAAAGAGGTAACAAAAACACTACTTCTAGCTAGGTCACAGTGACATTTTGCCAGAACTATCACCACCTCCATTACACATAGATGCACATGTAAACATTGCCATTACTTCACACACTGCTTAATTTACCCCAAAATACATTGATTTCCACCCCTCTCCCAAACTGCACTACAATTTCGTAGGGGTGAAGATCTGGCACACAACCTGTAATGCTGAAGGGACTGTACCTCCCCAGTGGACATATGTTAAAGGACGAATGTGTGAAAGAGCAGTTTCTAGAGCAATACATTCTTTACCACACTCCTCACCTTGTTATGAATATTTTAATGACAAAATCTGAGCTTCCTAGTAATTAATTCTCACCATACAGTCCTCGTGAAGCTGCAACAGATTGCAACATGAACAGCAAGAAGGCAAATTCAAGAGAAGAGTTAGCCACAACAGGAAAAGGTTTTGTATTCCCTCTGTGCAGTGAGATATTTTTTTAATACACAACATACACTAACTAAACAGAAGGAGAAAATGTACAACAATCAACTTCAAAGTTCAGTGGACACTTTTCATGAGAAATCTTTTCTTGTTATGTTGCTCATCATCTCAATTCTTATAAACTCGAATAGTCACTTCAGTGCCAAACATTGAATTTACAGAGCAAGAACTGGAATTATTTGAGAACAAAATACCATACTTTCCCCCTGCTATTTTTGGGGGGTGGTTTGGCTGAAGGGAGTATTTTTAAGTACCCAGAATAATGAAGAGAACTCACAGTGGTAATTCAGAAGACACCGGTAGGTTCAGAAGCTTCTGGATCCATTTCAGATCGAGACAGCTGTGTTATATGGCAAAGTATGAATCTCTGAAAGAACTCTGATCCTTCCTGGCTTGTTACTCTGCTTTGGTAAGAAATGTGTAGTTACTGTGACAAGGTTTGTAAAAAGGTGATGGAAAGGACGGACAACTCCAAGACACACAATTTAACCTTCAGATCCTTGAGAATACTGGTGTAGGCAAGGAATCCATAGCTTGCCTTCATCCTCCTTTTAAGAAACAAGGTTAAACCAAGTGAGCTTTCACATCTCCTATAAAACACTGACTAAGATTTGAAAGCCACCGTCAATAAAAGCATATCCCATGCTGAACTGAAAGACTGTAAAACATTTTGAATGATAGAAACTACTGCAGCCAATGACACTTGGCACCATTTACCTCAATAAATTTCATAAAACATGCTTCCTGTTCATAGTCACATTTTTTGCCAAAAGGAAAACCGGTGCAGAGAAGATGAAAACACAGCAAAAAGGAAAATGGGGAAAATCCTGGGATTTTTTTGCATTTATCCCTGTTCCCATAATGCCAGTCCAGTACTGATTATTCACACACAGCAGAAGCAGACAGATTACAACAGAAAACATACTGTTGCCCAGCCTCAACTCGTCTCTTGACAGTCTGGAAAACACTCTTTCCAGCAAAGAGAGTTCTGAAGAAAATATGGAATAAATGAAAAAACTAAACAATCACACAGCATTAGAAATGCAGTGACCCATCATCTATGCAACATTCTCCTTCAGTGCCCTTCACCATGCAATCCCATCCTGCCTGCTGTCAGCAGTTAGCCACTCACCTCAGAAGAGCACAGGCAAATAATCTGCTCGAATTCATTTGTGTTTATGTGCTTGCTATCCACAGCACTTCAATGCACAGATGTTCCAAAACAAAGCACTTCTCAGATGAAGTTAGGGTTAAACCCTTATTTAATTCTCGTGCGTCTAAGATCTCAAAGTAAGACATCAAAAACACTTCGGAAACTGATGACTGTACTCTTGTCAACTATTATTTGTTCTTGCTCACATGAAATAAGAGATTGCTCTTCTTCAGGTATTTTGTGGTTTGATTTTTTTAAGGTGAAGTTTATGCAACTGTAGGATGAAGTAATAACAACAGGGAAGAAAAAAAAAAAAGTGATGTACCTTCTCTTCCCACCCCTTCCTTCCCCATTTTCCTCCAGGAATTAACTCTTTCAGACATCAAACTCAGAAGAGGAGTTATCATGCTTTCAGTTCAACAGTCTAATTTCTGAACATGAAAGAAGCTGACCTACTCTAGATAACAGCATTAAGCTTCCTTCACTGAGGTGGGAGACGAACCACTCTTTTTGGTAGAGGAGAAATGTTCGTATCATTCTCCAGAAAAAGACATAAAACCCATAATGGACCACAAACTGCAAATCAGTGGTTTGGGCTACGTAAAAAACAACACTTTTTGAGAGACCTCTGAAATAATCTCTCTGTTCTACCAGATCTGACAAAATATAAATCTGAGTACAACATCCTGTTTTCTGATATCATGCTTCAAGACAGATGTGACCAGCTGGAAAGAGTACACAGGACAGCAATGAGAACGATCAGATGTCTGGAAACACATTCTATAGGGGAAGATGAAAGCCACTGGGGCTGTTTAATCTAAAGAAGTCCAGGAGGAGACAAGGTTCAAGGTGTCAAGTATGTCTTATATAATGTCACAGAAGAAGAAACAGTTCTACTGAAATACCACATGAAATAGTAATGCGTATGGGAAAATCTACATGTTTTCAAACATTTATTTAGTTTGGAAACATTTTCTATGTCATGGCTTTGAAGAATTTACTAACAGCTAAAGTAGAAATAGAGGTAGCAGGACAATCTGTTTTACTGCTGTCTGAAGGATACCGAACAGCTGTGACAACAGATTCAATTCTGCTATGTTGGCAACAGGAACAAGGACAGGACAAGAGGAGAAATGAAACCTGCAAGCACAGGATCTAGCACTTGAGATCCATATAACTAAAAGAATTCATTAACAGAACATCGCACAGAACATCAACATTTTCATTATTTGACAGTAATTAAATAGGATGTCAATGTGAAAACAGAATCTTCAAGCACTTCTCACAATGGGATACTTTCAGCAGGTGGCACATAAAGAAAGCCTGAAATCATCTGTATGTACCTCTCGGACCTCAGCCTTGCTTTTTTCCACTGTCCTTAAGGATTTCCATGTGAATAGATGCTTTTTCAGTTTTAAATTAACATTCATTTACCTCGGCACTCTAATGCACTCTGGTGTCCTGGCACAAAAAAAAGTTATTACACAGGTGGATTTGCCAGGTGGTTCTGCAGGCAGGCAGAAATTCAGCTGCAAGCACTGACAACACCAAAATGGAAGGATGGGCAAAATCAAAGCACAAAAAACAGGCAAAAAAAATCTGGTTTCCGGTAATAAAAGAATCTAGCAGAGGGAAATAAAGGGGACAGAGTAAGGCTGCATATTCTAAGCAAACTGTCCCACGACACCAACGTGAGTTTATGCTGCTATCTTCTAGCACTACTAACTGAAGGTGAGGTATCAGATTGCCCATACGGAATTTCAAAATCCCATGAATGCAACACTGAGTTACTTCTGGGCTTACCTTCTCAATACTGTCAACTCAAACGATGCCTGTAATTTGTCTCCAAAGTATACACGAAAATAACAAGCCTTTAGCAGAAGTTCACTGGTCTGCCAGCAGCTCTGAGTTCAGCTAACTGAACAGGCAGACTTTGTGTATTCCTACACGGTATTATGCAGGCTTACTAACTGAGCACTAAACCATCTAGACACCACATAATTGTGGTAAGCACGGCCCCAAGCCCACACGTACCATTCCTGCCGAGAAGCAGGATATATTAATCACCTAGCAGTGCACTCCACGCTAACGGCAGCTACGGAGCTCCTACTCACGTCAGTGAAAAAAGCAAGTTTACATCTATATATACTTAAAAAGAAAAAAAGTGGACATATCCACATTCGTTCTACTTCTTTTATAAATGCATTTCCCTGCAAATACATTCCACTCTTTGGGGGCTCAAGCAGTTGAAAGAAGGAAGGAACCTGGTCTGAGTTTGAGTATTTAAGAAGAAAAGGGGGGAGGATACAGAAAGGTATATTTAGTTCCAATTCATCATGCTGTCCTATAGTTGTGTCAATTTAACAGGAGGCATCGGGAAAAGAGGGAAAAACAGGAGCTACATAAACAGCCATTACTGCAGAGGGAAACATTCCTGACGACCACAGCCTAACTAGTTGAAAATAACTTCAACCAGCTTAACAGATATTCCTCTAGAAATGCAAGGTTCCTCGAAAAAATCTTTGCACATCCAGCCGCATAAAGGCACAGAATAAAGAAACACCACCTAAGAGCAAATTAAAAAGTTGACCACGACGAAAGACGTGAGTAAGGCACACAAGAGATGATGCACCGAAGCAAAGTAAAGCAGCAGTCAGACAGAACAATGCACTTGGTTGGGGTCATGGCTTGAAATAGATTTAAGGAGTATGAATCATGCAACAAGAAATAAATAAAATAATTTTTAAAAATCCGTCTCAAGACCCAAAAGGGTCGTTTTACTGTAACACTGGGGGGGAGTTGTTTTGTCTTAAGAGTGCCGTTAAGAAGGTATTGCAGCTAGATCAGGAGGAGAGAAAAGGGAACAACACGCGTATCCGCGTATCACGCTATGGATCTATCACCCACAGAGCTCCTCCATGATCCACAGTCTGTCACGAGCTCTCACAAGAGGATTACTGTAGTGTAGGGGCTTGTCCATCACTTGCTTCTGACATTAAAGAGTTTGCTTTGGAGCAACGCTACCCAAAGGTGACACGCTCGGGGAAAAAAAAAATAAAAACAAAACAAAACAAACAAGCTTTCCTAAAACAAAAAAAAAATCCCCTCTCCACACAAAAACCCCCAACTCTCAGTTATCGGCAGCCAGAGGGCTGGAGACGGCAGAGCAGAAACAAGAACGCCTCGGGCTTAGCCGGGGAGACTGACGCGAAGGGGCTGTCCCCAGGTGGGCACGAAGCCGCTCCCCGCCGCGAGG
>VZTA01029680.1:4304-16155 GCA_013398855.1 Mohoua ochrocephala
CCACCCCGTGCAGCCCCCTTTGCTCACCACCACCACGGCTCTCGGGGTGTCACAGGCTGGCACTGGGGCCCAGGGCTCCAAGTTTCCGTGCCCCAAAGCGATGCCACCCCTGCCCGCACCCCCCGGCATCCAGCTGTGCCCCCACCCCGGGGTCGGGCCAGGTAAACACCCCCCTCCCTCTGCCTCCTGGGCACCCACGCATCAGGAAAGACTCCAAAAGGACAAATCCGCTGTGGTTATTCCAAACGAGACTTTATTAACGAGGCAAAGCGCTGGGGCCAGGCCAGTGCAGCCTGCGGGGAACCTGACCTGTGCTCCGGAGAGGAGCAGGGACCCGTCCCCCTGCCGGGACAGCCCCGAGGAGCCGCGGCCACCACCGAGGCTGGGGATGCAGCGGGACCTCTGCCTCCAGCCACGAGTCCCCGGGGTTCGTTTTCCTCCGGGCGGTTTGGGGACACAACTCCGGCCGGGTCCTGGGTCCCGGTACCCGGCCAGAGCCCAGAGAGCCCAAAAGGCACCACGGTCCCGGGGCACCAACAGCTGGTGAGAACCAAACCCTCCGAAGGCAAGGCAGTGGCATCTGCGGGGTGGAGAGGGTCTGGAGGCACTGCCCAAGGCACTACACAAACACGGAGATGACGAGAGCTTTAAAAACACCCTCAGGTCTCTCTCTCAGCCCTTAATTTTCTCTGCTTGGCACTTCATCCCTTTCAAATTAAAACAAAAGAGCTGCAAGAAGGCACAACCCAGCACAGCAGAACTGAGGCTGAGGTGGAGCTGGGGCTGTCCCCAGCCTCGAGGGACAAAGCCACGAGGGCAGCAGCACATCCAGGGCCACCTTAGCTGAAGTCCCGGTCCGGCAGCACCAGAGGAGCCACCAAGGTCCAGAGGTAGAGCAGGAGCCCGGCCCAGCTGGAGCTGATCTTCACCCACACGGCCGTCCAGGGGCTCCTCAGCACCTGCAGGCTCTCATCGGGCCTGAAACAGTGAACAGGAGGGTGGCACTCGTCCCTCCCGGGGCACTGCACGGTGTCACAGTGACGGGTGCCACCCAGGGAACGCGAGGGTGCCCCATGGCTGCGGCCACCCAGGGGGTGCGACCCCACCGCTGCAGCCTCAGGGCCTCGGTCCCTGCTCCCCCTCACCCCAAGGGACCCCGGGCTGCGGCAGAGGACGCTGGCAAGCCCAAGCACAACCCTGAAGATAATCAGCCTGAGAAGGGAGCACGTCCAGGGGCCTCGCACACCTCAGCTGCGCCCAGCACCCCGGGAGGAGGGCACGTGGAGGAAAACGGGGACAGCTCTGGGGGTCCGCGGCAGCTCTGCCCACCTGTACCAGTTGGTGAGGGTCATCATGATGTAGAGCGCGGCGAGGAGGAGGCAGAGGTGGAAGAAGGTGTAGCTGTAGGAGACGCCGTCCTGCTCGTTGTCGTAGGCACGGCGCACCCCGCCCTCCTCGGCCCCGGCCCCGTCCGGCCCNCCAGGCCCCGGCCCCGGCCCCGGCCCCGGCCCCGGCCCCGCTCTCCTCCGTCAGCATCAGCTTGTTCACCTGCGGGTGGTCCGAGGAGCGGAGGCTGCGGGCAGAGGGAGGGAGGGATCAGCACCACTTGGTCACTGCCCCCATGGCGGGGGGGTTGTCCTTGGAGCCGTCCCCGGGGCAGTTTGGGGGATGCAGGTTGTGGAAGCACCCTAAAAACTGACTGTGACCCTTGACCAAAGCCCCTCTCCAGCTCTCCTGGAGCCCCTTTGGGTACGGGACAGTCAGGGCAGTTCGGGGGATGCAGACTGTGGGGAAACCCTAAAAACTCCTGTCCAAGCTCTCTTAGAACCCCTTTAGGCGCTGGGAGGTTGAGTGGAACCTCGTTAAGCTCAGCAAGGGAGAATGAATGGCAAAGGTTTGGCCCTGGGGAGAACAGTCCCAGGCTCCGATGTGGAATGGGGGCCACTCAGCTGGGAAACAGCTCTGGGAAGGGCCCTGGGGGTGCTGGGGGCACGGGAGGAACACGAGGCAGCAACGTGAAGTTGCAGAAGGTGAAGGTTGCATGGGCAAAGCGCTGCCAGCAGGTCGAGGGAGGGGATCCCGTGCTCAGCTCCGATAAGGCCACCCCATGGCAGGGGTTTTGTCCTTGGGGCTGTCCCCAGGGCAGGCAGAGCAATTTGGGGCTGTGGGAGAACCCTACAAGCTGTGACTGCCGGTGCCTCTGGGGACAGGGGTGGCTGGGCAAGGAGTGACAGAACGCCCGGACCCAGGTGTGACCTCCCCTCCAGGGGTCCCTCCCCGTGCTCCAGGGGATGGGGCCGGCCCCAGGGACACGAGCCAAGTGCTCACCTGATGAAGAGGGTGCAGAGGACGAAGATCACCAGCCCCACGATGCTCGGCGCGTCCCACCAGGTCGTCAGCGGCTCGGCGGCCGTGGCCGAGCTGGTGCTGTTCCTCAGCAGCAGCGTGGGGTTACAGCGCTGGGCTGGGGGGACACACGGAGAGTCAGCGCCCCAAGGACACGGAGGGACAAACTCCCACCCCGGGGGGTGTTCCTGCCCCATCCTCCCCTCTCCCAAACCCGTGTCTGTGTCTGGCTTACTCGGCACGTTGGCCAGGGCGGCCCAGGTGACGTAGATGGTGTAGAGGGTGATGAGGGACGCCTGCAGCAGCCCTGAGTGTGGCTGAGCCTCCTGTAAACACAACAGTGGGTGCTCGGGGTGCTCCTGTACCCCGGGGTGACACAGCCCCGGCCTCCTGGGCGCTCCTGTACCCTGGGGTGACACAGCCCTGGCCTCCTGGGTGCTCCTGTACCCCGGGGTGACACAGCCCCGGCCTCCTGGGCGCTCCTGTACCCTGGGGTGACACAGCCCTGGCCTCCTGGGTGCTCCTGTACCCCGGGGTGACACAACCCCGGCCTCCTGGGTGCTCCCCGCTGCCTCACCTGGATCTTGGGCAGGACGGACACAACCGAGACGATGAGGCAGAGGATGAGGTTGATGCTGATGAAGGCCTTGCCCTCCGTGCAGCCCTCGGGCTTGGTGTAGTAGACGTAGAGCAGCGCGACGGCCACAACGGAGGCGGCGTAGAAGATGAAAGTGACGGTGCAGAGGGCTGGGGGAGGACACCGAAGAGGCTGGAGCAGAGCCCCCAGTCCTGGCCAGCTCAGCCTCCCCCGGCCCCGGGATGAGCTGAGCCCCAGAACCGCGGGCGGTGCCACCGCACCCACCTGCGTACCAGCCCTTGGCGTTGCTCTCGCCCGCGTTGCGCAGCCACTGCTGGCTCCAGGAGTGCGCAAAGTCGATGAGGAGCACGAGCTGGATGAGGATGAAGAGGAAGGAGCCGACCACGCCGAAGTAAAACCAGACTTGAGAGAGGGAGAAAAAGCAGCTGAGGATAGGGCGAGTGAGACTCGGGGGCACAGCCCCGGGTTTAATCCTGCGCAGAGGCACCGAGGAGAGCGCGGGCAGCTCCTCACCGGAGGTGAAGGCACCGTCGGGGATGTAGAAGGCCCCCACCGTGATCCCCACCAGCACCAGGAACTTGAAGAACCAGAAGCTGTGGGAGGAGGAGAGAGGAGGCACGGTCTGCACCCGGCGGGGACAGGGATGGGGGGTCCTGCCTGTCCCCACCTCGCCGCCCCCGGGACCGAAGGGACCCCACGCACCCGTTCTGCAGGGCCGCCCGCGGGTCCTTGCTGCTGCGCACGCACACCATGAGCGCGGCAAAGAGGCCGAAGAAGGCGGCCATGGCAAAGCCCATGCGGTACACGGCCTTGTGGCCCAGGAAGCTGCTGCAGTCCACGTGGCTCTGCACCCCCAGCACCGAGCCGCTGCCTCGACAGAAACCGGGGAGCTGGAATAGAGATGGGGGAGTGAGCATGGCCTCAGCACATCCTGCTGGGGATCGACGGTGGTGGGAAGGTCTTGGATTGACGGTCTGCTGATTGGATTGAAGATCAGCTCCTGGATTGGGAGGCCCCAGAGAAGCTGTGGTTGCCCCTGGATCCCTGGAAGTGTCCAAGGCCTGGTTGGATGGGGCTTGGAGCACCCTGGGACAGTGGGAGGTGTCCCTGCCCATGGCTCTGAGATTCCTTTCAACCCAATCCCTTCTGTGATTCCGCACCCACCACAAGCCCTGGTGCCACCAAAGATGGGCCAGGCCACGACTGCTCCAATGCCACTCGCCTGGGGACAGCGGTGAGGTGACCCAGCTAAAGCCACCCGGCCGGTCAGTGGGAAGCTGGGATGAAAATGGCCTTTCCCTAAAGCCCAGCTCAGCCGGCAGAGCTCTGCTCCCTCCACCTCAAGTCCCACCTCCCGGACTTGCAAGTCATCAGTCGAACCCCAAAAACGGAACTTTCCTGGGAGACGCCCGGGAAAACTAAAAATTCCATTCAATGATCCCACTGCATTTTCCCCTCCGTGGAAAACCAGAGCTGACAACGCCTTCTCCCAGTGAGATGCTCAGAAAGAAAAGGAACAGGAGCACATCGTGACCCAAAAATTCACTTTTTTTCATTGAGCTTCACGTCCCCACCGCGAGCTGGGTCATTTCTTCCCGGCAACCTCCAGGAGTTCTTTACCTTGTGCAACTCCTTCTCCACGCCGGGGATTATCATAATGACGGACACGAGGGTGCCGAGGAAGAGGAAGAAGGTGAAGAGGAGGCGGGAGATGGTGGAGTTCTTGGCCGAGGGGCAGCAGCCGCAGAGCAGGCACGGGGCAGAGCCGCAGAGACACGACACCTGCAAGGAGAGCAGCCCGTGCTGAGGGGCAGAAATGGGCCCCAAAATACGTGCCCAGGGCAATCCTTAAGGAGCAGCTTAGAGCTGCTCACACCACAACTCACAGCCCACGGGACCTCATGGAAACGGCACCAAATTCCCCCCAAAAAAGGCGCTGAAAAGCAAAAGAGCCGCAGGAACAGCCGGCGTGGAAAATGCCACCGAGAGTCTGGAGACACCCTCATGGTTTTTGCTCCATGCAAAGGTCCGGTCAAACCCAGCCCTGCCCTGCAGGAGCCTCCTTTTTGTACAAAAACGAGGTTTCCGAAATAATTCTGAGCTGCCCTTTCAGTCAAATCCAGGATGGGAAAACACTGATGTCAGCATCACGGGGGAAGCCACTCATCCTGCTGTCCTTCCCCCTCTGCAAAGGCCACTGTACAGGCGGGGAAACTGAGGCACAGCATCCCTGAGAGTCCCCGGTGGGTCCTGGCTTCCCAAATCCAGCAGGGGCAGTGCTGCCAGGGGCACCCCATTCCAGAGGCTGGGCCAGAGCAGGGAAATCCTGGCTGAGGAAACCGAAACTCACCGATACCAAAACACTGCAGGACACTGCAGAATAAACCTCGTTCCCTTGGAACAGCTCCTCCTCTCCTGCGCTTCAGCCCATCAGGCAGGGGAAGGGCTCTGCTCCTCGAGGGACGTGCGTGAGTTGTGTGTTTGTTACGGCCATGCACTCCCAAATCAGGCCCTGCCATCGGTGTTGATTAAAGATGGCTCGGTATCAACTCAAAATAAATTTGTCATCATTGGAATCGGCGTAAAAAAGGGACATGGGGGAAAACACAAAGGGATGTGGAGCTGCTGGGTGAGCAGGACCAGGCTCCCTCTGCAAAGCGACCGCTTTGATACCCCTAAACCATGAAAGGTGGCTTCAAATCTCTTTTAAACATAAGCACGCCATTATTTGGGAAAAATCCCCTCCTTCCTGATTTATTCCTCTTATCCCCACCCCAGCCCCACATCCCCGCCCCATTTAGAGCTGATGGTACCCACAGGAGCTGGAGTGGGTGAGACACCCCAGGCTTCCCATGGAAACCCTCGTCCTGCCTCCCTGGGAGCTGCTCAAAGGGCATCGCTTCGTGTTTTCAACTTGGAAGCAGGGGAAAATGGCTTTCAATTAGAGACTGCTTCATTCCAGCCTCATTAAATGCACCACGTGCATCAGAGCGCATTAAAATGCGCCGGCGTTGCTGCATTTCCCTTCAAATTTAAAAAAAAAAACCATAGGGAGCAACAACAAAAATCCCTTTAAATTCAGAATTCCTGCATTATTTCAGCTGATGTGGCAAAGCACCTCAGTGCTCCATCCACACCTCCAGCTCCTCCTCCTCCAGTGCCAACCGAAAAAAAAAGCACCAGTCCCAAAATCACCGGATCTGGAGGGGAAAATCTTGAGGTTTGGTGTTGTTTAGGAAGTTGTGGATTTGGAGGCTTAGACCATCCCATCCCAACCCATCCCATCCCATCCCATCCCATCCCATCCCATCCCATCCCATCCCATCCCCTCCCATCCCATCCCCTCCCATCCCATCCCATCCCATCCCATCCCATCCCATCCCACCCCTGCCATGGCAGGGACACCTCCCACTGTCCCAGGCTGCTCCAGCCTGGCCTTGGGCACTGCCAGGGATCCAGGGGCAGCCCCAGCTGCTCTGGGAATTCCATCCCAGCCCCTCCCCACCCTCCCAGGGAACAATTCCTGCCCAAGATCCCATCCAGCCCTGCCCTCTGGCACTGGGAAGCCATTCCCTGGCTCCTGTCCCTCCAGGCCTTGGCCCCAGTCCCTCTGCAGCTCTCCTGGAGCCCCTTCAGGCCCTGCAAGGGGCTCTGAGCTCTCCCTGGAGCCTTCTCCTCTCCAGGGGAGCACCCCCAGCTCTCCCAGCCTGGCTCCAGAAGGGCTCCAGCCCTGGAGCAGCTCTGGGGCCTCCTCTGGACTCTCTCCAGCACGCACAAGGATTTTGGGAGCCCTCAGCATCCCTGGAGGTTGTTTTTCCAGGATGACTCTCACACAGCCAAACTCCGTGGTTGTATTTCAGGTTTCACAGCCACTGAGGTAACGGGATACGACATCCCCATCCCCCTGCTCTGCTCCGCGACACGGGAATCCCGGGGGTTCCTTTTAGGATAACTGCCTGAAAGCTCCCTCGAAGTGAAGCAAAGGAACCCTTTGTGCCACACACTGACCCCTCCAGCTGCCTGGGCACTCCTGATTTCAGCCTTTTTCTCTAAAAAAACAAGGGTTAACAGCAAGGAAAAGCCTCCCAGCAGTGCTGGACACTCTGATTCTCCTTCCAAAGATTTTTAAAGTTGCCCAAAAACGTGAACACGGCCAAGGGACAAAGAGCAGGATGGAAAAAGCCAGACAAGGGAAGTGGCTGCAGCAGCAGGAGAGCCGGGGGTTAATGAGGAAGTGTCGGTTTTCAGCTGCTGGTGGATGATTAAACTCTCCAGTTTCACCATCGGCCTCCTCACGGAGTCCAGCGAGACTCCGGCGAGACTCCGGCGCCAGGGCTGCTCCGCTCCTGCCCTGCCCGGGCCCGGGAGAGCGCGGCCGGAGCCAGGGAAACACCACGGGAACCCCAAATTCAGCGATACGGCAACAGCACCCCAAAAACAGCAGCCCAAATACTTCACCCCAAATATTTCACCCCAACAACAGCACCCCAACAATTTCACCCCAGCAACAGCCCAGCTACACCAACACCAGCCCAGCACAACTGACCAAACTACACCAGTCCACACCACCAGCCCAAAAACATCACCCCAGCAACACCAACCCAGCTACACCACCCCAAATACATCATCCCAACTACACCGATACAACAGCACCCAAAAACACCAGTCCAACTCCGCCAGCACAACTCTACCAACTACACCAGCCCAGCTACACCAACACCAACCCATCTACACCAGCGCCAGCCCAGCTACACCAACACCAGCCCAGCTACACCGATGCCAACCCAGCTACACCAACACCAGCCCAACTACACCAACAGTAACCCGTCTACACCAACACCAGCCCAACTACACCAACACCAGCTCAACTACACCAACACCAGCACAGCTACACNCACCAACACCAGCCCAGCTACACCAGCACCGGCCCAACTACACCAGCGCCAGCCCAACTACACCAGCGCCAGCCCAACTGCACCAACACCAGCCCAGCTACACCAACACCAACCCAAATACACTGGCGCAAACCCAGCTACACCAACACCAGCCCAGCTACACCAACCCAACTACACCAACACCAGCCGAACATGACCAACCAAACTACACCAGTCCAACAACACCAATCCAAAACCACCCACCCAACACCACACTAATAACACCAACCTACACCGCCAGCCCAGTTACATCATCCTGACTACACCAATACACCAACAGCACCCCAACAACAGCCCAGCTACACCAACACCAGCCCAACACGACAGACCAAACTACACCAGTCCACACCACCAGCCCAAAAACATCACCCCAAAAACACCAACCCAGCTCCACCACCCCAATTACTCATCCCAACTCCACCAACACCAGCCCAACTACACCAACACCAGCCCAACATGACCAACTGAACTACACCAGGCCAACAACACCAACCCAAAAACACCCACCCAACATCACCCCAACAATGCTGACCCACACCACCAACCCAACTACACCACCCCAATTACATCATCCCAACTACACTACCCCGACAACAACAGCCCAACTACAACAGTCCAACTACAACATCAGCCCAACACAAACAACCAAACTACACCAGCCCAACATAACCCCAAAAACATTACCCCAACAACACCAGCCCAACTCCACCAACACCAGCCCATGACCGACCAAACTAAGCCAGCCCAAGAGCATCACCCTAACAATACCAACCCAAAACCACCCACCCAACATCACCCCAACTACACAAACCAAACTACACCAGCCCAACAACATCACCCCAACAACGCTGACCCACACCACCAACCCAACTACACCACCCCAATTACATCATCCCAACTACACTACCCCGACAACAANAACACCAACCCAGCTACACAAACCAAACCACACCAGCCCAACATCACACCAACAACTCCAACCCAAGAACACCCACCCAATATCACCCCAACAACACTGACCCACACCACCACCCCAACAACACCAGCCCAACATGCCTGAGTGAACTACACCAACCCAATGACACCCACCCAACATCACCCCAACTCCACCAACCCAACGACACCCACCCAAGAACACCCACCCAACATCACCCCAACAATACCAACCCAAAAACACCCACCCAAGAACACCCACCCAACACCACCCCAACTACACAAACCAAACTACACCAGCCCAACAACACCCGCCCAACATCACCCCAACACCACCAACCTAATTACATCAGCCCAATTAAACCACCCCAACACCACATCTGCGAGCTGCCTTCACCCTGGCAATCCCAGGAACACCAAGGGTGAGTCAACCCAAAGCAATGCCGAGCAGCCGGTGTTTCTCTGCTGCCAGATTAACGAGCGGGCGGGTTAATCAGTACCAAACCCACTGCGACAGCCACAGGCTCGGGGAGCTGGTGGCCTTCCTGCCTGGCAGGTGGCTTTGGATTGGTACCACGAGGTTGATTGTCCCCAGGAGGTGCCTAAGGGCTGCCCAAACCCCCGGGGTTCGCTTTGGCTGGGGCAGCCTCCTGCTGGCAACCCCAACCCTGTCACCCAGGAAGGCAACTCAGAACGACCACGCTGCTCACGGCAGCCGTGGGGAGCTGTGGGAAACCACAGGAGGCAGGGAAGGAGAAATCATCCGTTTGTGATGCAAGGTTTCACTCAGCTTGTAGGGTTTTCACGGGAAAGCGCTGAAGAAAGGGCTCGGCAGTCTCGTGGTGCTGTGACTCAAGGGATGCGGGCAGAGCAGGAGGAGTTAGTCAAGTTGTTCTCGTTAAAAATAACAATAATAAAAAAAATTACACGGACTAGGGGGAGGGTGTTCAGCTTGGTTTGAGGTTTTTTCAGTGTTGTGGTTCTTCAGCTCAGACTTGTGCAAAAACAGCCGCTTTGTCAACCAGTTCCACCAGAAGGAACACGAAAATTAAACAAAAGCTTGTTAAAAATGATAATTTTTAAAAGCTACTCAGACTTGGGACATTGTTTGGTTCGGTTTGGGTTTTTTCAGTGTGGTTCTCCAGCTCAGACCTGTGCTAAAACAGCCCCTTTGTCAATGACCTCCACGAGAAGGAACAAGAGAATTAAACCCGTACAGTGACTGACTCTATTACCACGGACTGAGCCACAATAGTTTTTTGGGGGAAAAAAAAATCCAGAATTCATCCAGAAACCTCCCCAGCCCTGCTCTGGGTAACTCCCTGCTCTCCCAACACCTGCCTGTAAGGAAAAGTACGGGAATGAGTTACAGAGGAGGGGCCTTGCAGACCACCCTCCCTCCCACCCCTCATTTCTGAACATCCTGTTCATTAACGCTCCAGCACCCAGAGGTCAAGCTGCAAACCAGATCCCATTTCCAGCCTTCCAGGCCGGCAGCTCCCAGGCCGGTTCCACAGCCCTGCCCTGGCACCCTGCCCACAGGTGAGGCACCAGCAGGGGAGGAAGTGCTGCTGTGGGCAGGTGCCTGCGTCACCCGAACCACGCGCCCCACGTCACAGGGCACAGCACCCCGAATCGCACACCCTGTGTCTGCCTGGGCCAGGGCACCCCAAATCACACCCCCTGTGCCTTCCCTGGGCCATGGCACCCCAAATCGCACACCCTGTGCCTTCCCTGGGCCAGGGCACCCCGAATCGCACACCCTGTGTCTGCCTGGGCCAGGGTACCCCGAATCGCACACCCTGTGCCTGCCCTGGGCCAGGGCACCCCAAATAACACACCCTGAGCCTTCCCTGGGCCATGGCACCCCGAATCACACCCCCTGTGCCTTCCCTGGGCCAGGGCACCCCAAATTACACACCCTGCACCTTCCCTGGGCCATGGCACCCCGAATCGCACACCCTGTGTCTGCCTGGGCCAGAGCACCCCAAATCACACCCCCTGTGCCTTCTCTGGGCCAGGGCACCCTGAATCACACACCCTGTGCCTTCTCTGGGCCAGGGCACCCCAAATTACACACCCTGCGTCTGCCTGGGCCAGGGCACCCCAAATAACACACCCTGCACCTTCCCTGGGCCAGAGCACGCCGAATCGCACACCCTGAGCCTGCCCTGGGCCAGAGCACCCCAAATAACACACCCTGTGCCTGCCCTGTGCCTTCCCTGGGCCATGGCACCCCAAATAACACATCCTGCACCTGCCCCGGGCCAGGGCACCCCAAATTACACACCCTGTGCCTGCCCTGGGCCAGGGCACCCCAAATCACACACCCTGGGGGGCCAGGGCACCCCACACAGCCCCCTGCGCCTGCCCCAGGCCAGGGCACCCCACACACAGCCCCCTGCACCCCCAGTCCCAGATCTTTCTCTTCCTCCATCCCCACTTTGGGGCTCGGCAGTGAGAACCAGGCAGGACCCCCAGCCTCTCACTGCATGGCGGGGCCAGGACCCCCCAACTCCTCCAGGTGCAGCAGGACATCGCTCCTCTGTCTCCCCACATCCCCCAGGAGCCCCGGGGTGTGCCACCCACTCCATTCCCCACCCCATTCCCCTTCTCCATGAGCCCCAGAGCTGTCTGGAGTGAACACGCTGTGTCTCCCATGGATCCCCCACATCTCTCCAGCCACTGAGGGATGCACCCCCTGAATCCCCCCACAAAGAGGGGCGTGCCCCACATCCCCCATGTACACAGGGGTGCATCCCCCGGAGGTCCCCTGCATCCCCCCGGCTACCCAGGGCGCATCCTCTCGGGGGTCCCCTGCCAACCCCCTATATCCAGGGCTGTACCCCGCCGAGGGTCCCCCGTATCCCCTGCGTACCCAGGGGTGCATCCCCGGGGGGTCCCCTGCATCACCCTCCTGGCATCCCTCGGACCCTCCCGTGTCCGGGTGTAGCGGGGCACATCCCCGGGGTGTCCCTCAGGCCTCCCCGGGCCTCCCCGGACCCTCCTCCGAACGCGGAGCAGCCGCGACTCGCCCTCC
>VZTA01029682.1:5637-59871 GCA_013398855.1 Mohoua ochrocephala
CCGGCTGCGTGAAAGGACCTGCCAGCCCCATGCGGGCTGCACCGGCCTGCACGGGCCGTGGCAACCTCAGATGACTCTCAGCTACGTGGTCCTGGCTCAGCTGGGGGGTTTTCTGGCTGGGCAGCTGCTGGCTGTTCCGGGGTGGCTTCCCGGTGGCCCAGCTCCGCGCCGCTGCACCGGGGGGGGCCCGCTCCAGGACAGGGCCCGGGGGCTCCCCCCCTTCACCACCCTTCAGCGGGGAAGCAGGGAAAAAGGAAATTCTCATGGTCGCTTCCTTCTGTAAATATGCACATCACGGAGGTGTTACCAGCTTGTCTAACTGGCTTAGCAACCTGTCCATCAACCATCAGCTCTGTGTCGGCCACAGAAGCCCTTCCAAACTTCCAAACCACCACATGCTAGCTGTTTGTTTGGTTCTTTTTAATAGTATTACTCTCATACTTAAATACTTTACTGTGAATGTGATCTGTACATTTACTGAAAAGATGGAAAGAAAGATCATTTGTTCATGAATAATATTCTAGACAACACACCATATCTGCAGATTAGTAGTAAATTGTGGAAAATTTGTTTACCCTTAAGGTGCAATGAAAGAGCAACGGAGATGCCTAAATATCATTGACTAGTGCCATTTTAGATGATGCAAGACACACAACACAAGCTTAGGGCTGGAGAGTGAGATACAGGACTATGGGACACTGGAACACTGGGATTTTTCTGGAACAGCATCTCAGGGCTAGGTAGGATATCCCTAGAGCATCTTAACTGTCACTTTATACTTAGTCCCCTGAATTCCTCTCCTAGACTGTTTGTCTGTGGTTTAGGGGCACTAGGTTTCTTGTTTCATTTGAACATTGAGAGTCAAAGGTGGCTTGAAAGAATTATGGGTACATTATATTTCTGCTTCCCAACTTGTGGGCCTTTGATAGCAGCTAGCTGTAAACAGGTATAAATGAGTTTTTAATGCTCCAGTTGGCAACACCTGACCCTTCAGATGGCTGTATAATATGCTTTCAAATAATCTCTGTAGGGCTATGGTTTGAAAGGGAGGTTTACCATGGCCTGATAGCAACTTGTGATTTATGAATTTCTCTGAACAGGGTTTACAAGGAAATTGGATATCATTATGAAGCAGCTGTTTTTACCAGGTCTGACCTAGGTCAGAGTGGCTTCAGAGTGTTAATGACTATGTTTGCCTATCTCAAGTAAATTGCTTGTGAATGACTTTGTGAGGCAAAATTGCTTTAAAATAGATACTGTTGATAGCATGCTGCAAGTTGTTAGCATGTTTGCTGACCACAAATCATAGAAGGTGTTTAATATAATTCATGACTGAACACAAAGCAGCAAATAATAAAGCTATGAAACACAAAAATCTTTTTTTTTTTGTATGCATTTTGTAGGGAAAAATACTACCAATTGTCATGAGACTACCTTTGAGTATTAGACTACTTTATAGTCCAATGTCTGAATAAAAAAATGAATATATGATAACCTCTTCTGATGCAGCAGTCAAAAAAATATAAGGGTATTTTTCTTTATGTCAAAGCTTTCATTTCTGACAAGACTGTCATATTTTCCAATATGTAACTTCTATCAGAGAGCAATTTTAAGTATAAAAATTCTAGATTTACATAAAATATATGGGATTATTTTGGTTTAATATGAATAATTATTTCTATTCTATTTCTTCCAAAATGACATCTAAAATTCTTCTCACTATATCATGTGCATAACCAGAGAAATATACACAGTTCCTGGAAGTCTGTAGAAGTTACAGTGTTCTAACTTTCAAGTCACTGTTGCTCTTAGGAGAGGGATGGAACTTGAGATCACCAGGGGATCTCAGAACAGACACTGCATTTCCATGGGAACTCACTGTTTTGCAGCATTATCATTTCTTCAGTTATTTCTGAATTCTCGAACTTACATGCATTTATACACTGAATTCTTCCTTGAATTAACATTTGGAAACTAAAATGCCAGCAAGATACTATAAAAATGCTGTATATTACATATTTTATACTCATATTGCGGCTTTGGCTAAGCCTGGACTTTCAACTGCAAACGTTTTCAGCATTGACTCTCTAAGCCAGAATCTGAATTAAACTGAAACAAAACTGTTGCTTTAATTTAATCTGTTCTCTATTCCATTATCTAATCAGAATAATGCAGTTTTATGTTGTGTAAAAACTGACAAACTTTTTGCCAGGAAAATTAATGGAACTCTCTGTTTTCAATGCTAGGCCAGAGTTTTGTGTGTTTTATACTATTAGCATGCCTTCCAACAAATCCTGCTGAAACCTTCTGCCGCAAACAAAATGAGATGTTACTTGTCCCAAATAATAGGCTCCAAATGCTACTTATTTCATTTTTATGCCTGCAAATCATAGTAGGTTTCAATAAGTGAATAAACGGTTTTACTTTCTTCAACCTTTGCCTCATAAAAATAAGTCTGAACTGTATTATGTGAAAAATTGCTTGAGCATCAGAGCTAGCTGCAGCTGCTGTTAGTTCAACAGGTGGGCAAAGATTCACATAGAGAATTTAAGGGCTTGAACTAAATCTCTTCAAAAAACAAGTTTTCATCAGGCCCCAAAAAGGTTGTGGTTGAGGCATTGTCCAGAGGATTTAAAGTAAATTCATATTCAATTAAACATTACTGTCTAAATTGCTAATTGCTATTCTTTTTATCATATATTCTTTCCTTCACTTACCTTTCCCTCAGTCACAGTTATACATGATTATGCCTTCTCTCTCAAGGTACATGGGTCTCTCTTAACTAGTATTGTAATTTCTGAATAAATGTTTAGTATGCCACGTGGTCGGCAAAGCGAGCTGGCAGCGGCTTGTTCGAGGAATCCCTCTCACAGAGGAATTCTCGCGTGCTCGCTGCACTGCCGTTTACCAATCCTCACCTGTGCTGTAGAGCACCCAGCCGAACCCACGTATGCTGATGAATTCATGCCCCACTAGAGAAGAGAGGAGGCCCTAGGCCAGGGAAGCACAAAAGGTCTTTATTCGGTGAAGTCCCGGTGCCAAGAGGGCCAGTGGCCTCTGGGGACCAGTGTAAAAAGGGGCTCGAGGGAGTGTCGTCACATAAACTTCAGCCAATAAGGAGAGAGGGGAACAGGGGGTTGGGTTACATCCCTATACCGTGTCTCAGTCCGCACTTCTGGTTGGTCCGCTACTGCAACAAATAAATAATCAGAATAATAATTTCAAACAGCTTCTCTGATAATTATGCTTCTCCTCGCAATGTGCATGTCATAAGACTCAAAAGGAAAAGCAGGCAACAATCAGAGTCACATGCAGACTCTCATATTTATGTCCAACAAAGTGGTTGTCCTCATCTCTGTTTTCAACAGCTGGCAGGAGGCAGTGTTTCATACTGAATGGTTACCCCTGTCCTTTGGGAAGGGTGTCCTTTATTCTTCATTAATGAAATTTTCAAGCCAAAGCTTGTTTTGATTTCCATAGCATTATTCTGTCATGGGGGAATAGAAAATTGTTTCATTTTTTATTCCTGTTTTGTCATATTTCATAGCAGTTGTTGCAAAGAAGCAAGAGAACACATTATGGTAGATGCTATCCTCCTTTTCTACTCTTGTTACAGTAGGAGGGCAGTAGAGAGTTTAAAAATTAATTGAATGTAATGCAGTTTTCAAAATGGCAGGGAAATAAATGTGAGCAATAGCTTGCAAAAATATGGAGCAAAGAGAATATAAAAGAATATTCTTCTTTGGCTTTATTTCTGTGCTTTCCTAAAGAACATTCAGGCTGTATAAAGCCTCCTTTATCTCACAAGGAGACCATGCACTGTTACCTTAACATCATAAATAAACCTTGATTATATTTTTCTTTTATTGTTCAAAATTATAGTGTTTCCATTTATTGAATCTAAAATCACACATCATCACTGAAGAGGTTTTCTTTTTTTTTATTTGAGCATTGGCACTTTTTAAACACCGTGTATTTTTACATTTTCCATATTACTTCCCATACTACTGAAAAAGAATGGTTTTTATGCTATGTTCTAAACTATGAGGAATAAAATAGTGTACTTTCACAGAATAATTTACATATACAGATTTTGTCAGTATTGTTAATGGAATTCGTTTCAAAAGTAAAAGAAGTCGTTGCTGGTATTTAGCAACAAAATATTTTCAGAAAAAAAGACAGAAATATCTGCTTGCGATAAGCCTCCTTGCAGGAAAATACAGAACCCTCCATCTTGTGCATGAATGACAGCCAAGACAGGGTCACTGATCTGTCCATCTCTCATTCACAGGTCTGCTCTGAAGGAACAGTATCGGTAAGTCTTGTCCAGAGTTTAATAATCCCACTCCTGTCCAGTGTGTATGTCTTTTTCTATTTGTACTTGATTTTGCGTTAGATAGAAAATGTAAATTCTATTTGTACTTGATTGTGAGATAGAAATGTAAGAAAAGGTGTTATTGATGAAAGTGTAGTCCATATAATTTATGCAATGTCATTCCCTCATTTTTCCTGTATTTTGGCTGTCTTCAAGTGTGATTTAAAATACCTACAACCTAGAGTTCGATTGGTTGGTTTCAAAGAAACTGGGCAGAGTGAAAAGCAATATGTTTCAATAAAAAATGTTTTAATTACTTGGAAATTTTTAAATTCTTCCATTTCCATATAATCCACAAAATCCTGTGCAATATTCAGCAGCTATGGATGAAATAAATGTGTCTATTTTCAGATATGAAGGCAGAATGGCATGAATAATTTGATTTTGGGACATTAGTTGTTGTTCTTTGTTGCAGAATTTTTTTAAGATGTATTTAGCTATTAGATCATACAGATAATAATAGTATATTTGTTAAAAATTTGTTTATGATTGTCACAACTTTTCAAGAGGTAGTCTTTGTGATATTTTATCTGAGTCAGGGATTTCCACTGACAAAAGTAATACGAGGGGTATTTTTCACAAAGACAATATCTCAAGTTAATAAATAATTTCATCTCAGTTAAATTCACAAGAAGAAGGTACTCTTAATGATGAAAAATTGTCTGCTTTTAAACTGGCATTTGAAAAAGACATTCATTATGAAAGAACATATACATTCTTTCGTGTATGCTTTGCTTTAAACCCAAAAATTAACTAAATTCAACAGAATGAGTAGTACAACAAATTATTAGTTTAATAATGAATGCAAAATAATCACCTCAGATATACAGTATAAGTCTAATATTTTATTGCTCAATTAAATAAATTTGTAATTAACCTAAAGTTGGTTTTCGTCAGAGATAATGAATGCAATGGTTTCATAAGGAAAAAACCCAACAAAACTTAATCAGTGCTTAGATGTTCAAAGTATTAATGAGATCATTTGAAACAATTGGAAGTATAAAAATGTTGTCAGTCTTTCTCAGTTTGTCTTATTATTTCTAAATCTTTTAATATATGTATATATCATGAAAATTTAATGTCATACAATGTCCATTGTTGTCCATTGCTAAAGGCAAGATATTTGATGGATGTCACATAACTATTGCTGTCACATAGCTGCATAAAATCAGGATGTAAAAGTCCAAAGCATTTAGTTGTGGGTTTTGTTTTTTGTTCTTTTTTTTTTTTTCTGTTTTGACTAACTGTCTAACTGTCAATAATTTAGTCTTTTACTGGATCATGGACAATTAAAAGACACTTTCTACTCACTTTCATTTTAGGAAGGAAAGACTGTCAAGGAAAAGAGTACTCAATGTTTTTTTGATCAAAATGCAGTTTTTTGCCAAGTGAGCCAAATTGTCCATCTGCTTGTACCTTGAATAAATTCAGAATCCTTTGTTTATGAAAGCACAAGCTGCTTCTATTGGAAGTGTGGCGTTGTCACATATTTTTCATTTCAACTTCAGTGAAGATTCAAGCAGGAGGAAAAGGTGGGCTAAAATGGCTCAATGTCTTCATCATTATCATCATCACATTTATTAACACAGGTGTCTATAAGCTGCAGACGTAGATAGGTAAATGATATAGGACGATATAAATCATGCATGTGGGATTTTGCTTCCCATGGGAATATAGTAGATAAGAATTGGAAAGGCACTGGTGATGAAGCAAGAGATTCCTTCTTTTATTGCCATTGTATACGTTTATATTCCATTTCTTACAGTGTTATTTTAAATGCAGTTGGATGAATGCCATACAAACAGGAATTGCCTCTGGTATGTATCAAAATCTTGTTTGGATTTTCAGAGTGGGGAGCTTGGCCTAGTGATACCTGGGATAAAACAGTCTTAAATTTCTCTTTCTATCATCATCATCATGTCAATTATGGCACTTAAGCCTTGGTGTGCCTCCCTATAGATTTTAATACCTCATAACTATTAACATGCATCCAGACTTTTTAATCAAAATGCTTTCATGAAGATTGCAAAATCTATTATTTGATTATTTGAATAATTAAGAAGGAAGGTCAAAAGTGATGAAGATATTTTCCTTTTTTATTTCTTAGCTTCAGAAACCTTGAGGTGGCTTTTAAAGATTTAATTAAAACTTAGCATTAGACTGTGTAATATTTTTCACATAGGCACTGCTTATTTGTCACAACTTTCCTTTACTACATCCCAATTCTATGTCAGGTTTTGCAGCTGCCTCCACCCTGTTTGTCATGTGTTTCCTCCTCAATCAGCCAAGAGAGTCATGAAAAAATGACAGGCTTTAGGAATAATATTAATCTTAATTTGTTTGTTCTGTTCACTATGTCTCTTAATAAAATCTTGATTATTTCAAGATCCTGCTACATTTGGATCCAGAGAGCAATTAATGGTTTCAGCCTAATGTCAGTACTCTTGTCCTGAGACAAAATTCAGAGGAACCCTCTGGGAGGAACGTCTCCTCTATAGAACGCAGGTTACAGCCACCCCTCCCCCACCAGATTCGGGAGAAAGGCACTGGAATCATGTCTGGGCATAGAGCAGGCGATAGGGGATACACATCACAAAGTCAGCCCAAGACAACTCTGCAACACAATGAAGAATCACAGAACCATGGAATCCACTCAATGATTTATGGGTCACATCACTCCAGCCTAAAATTTTAGACCTTTTTTCCTGTTAAGTGTTGCTACTTACGTTGTTATTACTTTCTGGTCCCCACATTGTGTTATAAGTCAGAAAAACTGCTGAGTTCACCTTTACTTCTCTGTTTCTTCCCTGCACATGTCTAAAGCACTTTTGTGTAACCCCAATTATCTATGCTTTGTTTTCCCATCAGACAACAGAACCATCTAGTGGGTTAGTGCAGGGCAGACGTGCCATTCGTCATGGTGCCGTTTGTCTAAGAGATGCTTTTGGGTAGGCTTTAAACCACAATATCACCATACCATTCTAAATTAAGTAAAAAGATAGTTTATTTTCTCTAATCATCCATTTTTAAGTCCCTTTTTCTCTTGAACTTTTTGATAATCTATGAAGACAATTAAGACCCAACATTTTCTGCAGCTGGGAACTATGTTTATTGCTTTATTTTCTGGTCTCTGATTTACACACTCTTCTGCCTGTAATAGAGGTTTAAAAGATTTTTTTAAAACTATGCACATAATGAATGAAACTGCTCTCTTAATTACGTGCACATATTTCGTCATGTGAAAAGGGGAGATTTACTCAAAGCCTTAGTATTTGACCAGTGTTTCAGTGCCCCAGGAATGCTGAGACCCTTGTGCGTGACAAGCCTTTCAGCATCCAGTTTTGGGGACCCTTCACTGATCAGCTCACTGGGTCAGAGGCTGGTTTGACTAACTTGTACAGGGTCACACACCCAACAGAGAGACCCCCTCCTGAGTCTCCACACCTTTACCCACTGTCACTGACTGCCAGTGCCCTTGAAGGACTCACATTGAGAGTTTACAGAATAATGATTTATTAAGAAAATTGTGACAGATTAAGGTTCGAGGATTGCCAGCGATAGTATCTGGCTGCAAAAATGTATTCAAATCAATATACCAATTCAAAGCAATATACTAGCAAGTTGTAATCCCTAACACAAGCTAGCTCGAGGTAATCATTCAGCATGCACAGAGTACAGCTCTTGCCCAGGCATTGCCAGAGGGGAGAAGACAAGTTCATCCCATTGACTGATCCCAGAATTTACTCTGGAGTCTTCCTTGACTTCTCCCCATTCTTAACTCACTTTTATACTATTTTTTTTTTACATTTAGGTAGATCTTAAGTGACTTTATTGACACATGCTACTCAGTGAGGGAGTTTCATACCTTGAGGGCGGATATCTTAATATAGTACCTGAGACAACCTTGGAATGGGGACACGCATCAGTCCATGCAGAGTTATTTTGCCGCAGTTGATTTTGACAGAACCTGGCCCTGGTGTCTCCGCTCCTTAGATTTTACTGTGTGTGGAAGGTCGGCTATGCTGACTGTGTTTCATCCAAGGAAGAACAACTGTATTTTCCCCTGTATTTTCTGTACTGTTATCGTTTAATCCACAGTCAATTTCCCACACAGTTTCACTTAATTCAGTACGATCGTTACAGCAACAGGTGTCATTAACAACAATATTTTTTAAATAGTGTCAAAGCCTTGGAGAAAACCCTTTTATAAAACCACAAACAGAGTATATGTATTTAGCTACACCTTGTTAATGTAGTTACTGCTACATTTTAAACCTATAACATCTGATGCTTATACCGAAAAATGTAACAAATTCTTTAAAGAACAGTGTTGTTTTTAAAGAGGCAGATGTATTGACAGGTATGTTTAGAAAACTTATCAAAATGAAATAAATAAAACAAAAATAGCTATCTCTGTAGGTTTACAAGACACAATAAATGTAAAGAGTGAACATACTCAAACAGCAACATGTACCCACACACCTGTCTACAGTAAGTGACTGGATTATAATGAAATAACACCTGAGGTGGTTATAAATGGACTAACTTGGATGCCAATTTTTTAGTTTAGTGAAGGCAGGATATACCTCAGCACAGGCTGTTTTGGTCTTTTTCTTGAAGAATGAAGTGCTGCTGAGGCTGGGTTCTAAACAGAATCAAAATTTCCCACTCTTTTTGCACCTGAGATACTAAATGAAGAAATTTTTTTTAAAAAAGTGAAAAAATTCAAAATACAAATTTCTTCCAATCCTTAATTCAGCTGCATTCCAGACATGTAGGGCTATATGGTATATGGTGGGACAATGTGTACAAGTTTAAGCCACGTGCAGAGGCTTATATATGAATTCCAATCTAGTCATGTTTGGGGCTAAGTCACAACTAATGAAATCACTAGGGCTTTTTAGCCAGATTTTGATAAGGTGTCACTTACATGTACTTACATGAATTTTGGTTGCCCAGGAGCACAACTAGACGCAGTTTGTCCACAACATGACTTAAGCATACCAATTTTTTTTCCCCATGAGTTAAATTTTTATTTCAAATAAAACATTTATTATAATGTATTGTTATGAAACAGTCAGTATCCCCTTAGTCTATGTCTATAACATTTGGGATTGTGTGTCCTTAAGTCTTCTAAGAAACAAATTCTAAGATATCTTGCTATGTATTTTCCTTATCTAGCCCTTTTATTTGGTCACACTGGCCCAAAAAAGGCAGTCTACATATCTTGTGGTGTTGTTCTGCTTGTAAGGACTAGTGGAGCATGCAGTTTCTCTTCTTTTTGCCTGGAGAATATTTCAGACTTTTGTCTAATCAAATTCTGTGTGCACACATTTTGAAGTGTAGGCAAAACTGAGCTCATTGACCTCATTTCAAATACATTAAGATACAGCAGTGATGACCAAGGAAGTTGCTAGCTGCACTGGTTTGTAAATTTTCTGCTATTAAGATGTGTAAATATCAATTGCAGAACATGAAATAAAGTTTTTAATTATTTTTGGTTTTAATTTAGCCAGTGTAAACCAATATACAAAAAAAATACTGTATTAGCTTTGTGAAGAAAGAACCCCCCAATTTTTTAATTGTGAAATGCTAGACTGAAATACTATCTCTAGGATTCAGCCTTTAATGGAGGAGACAGCTATGACTTATGTACAAATTGTTATGGTAATTGGATTGTTAATAGATGCATTACAAAGGCAAGAAATTACGATTTAATGGGCTTTTTACTACTCTTTTACTACATTTTAATGGAAAAATTGTATTTGTGAAAACAGAATAAAATTAAATATGTTTCTGAAATACTTTCAATAATTTAAACTTGCATTTAATATATGAATTTAAAGAGCATTTAGGGAAAAATCCAATTACAACCATAAGAATCTAGAAATTAATTTACCTATCTTGTATAGTCAAATAAAGAATTTTCTGCCAGTATCCAAAATGTACCATAAAATGCATTTCTTGAGCAGAAAAGCTCCAACTGCAAATTCTGCCTTTCACTAAATTGAGACCATGGATTTGTCAGATCAGATTAATATATCTAAAATACAGGTTCTTATATGGACTCGTCACCTAAGTAACTTAACCCAGCTTTCCCACAGATAATTCTGAGTTGCCTGAATGTAAATTCTGAATGTTCATTTGAGACATCTACAGTGCTCTTGGTCTGTGCACTCACTAAGGCAGTGATGCCGAAAATGATTTAATGTAATTAAAGAGAACATCTTCGTTCAGATATTCATCTAGCCTTCTTTGGACATTATGATATTCAAGTGCTGGATTGTGCTGCTTAAATAGCAAAGGATTTTGTGGACATTTTCTCGTTATAGTGATTTTGTCTCTACTAGTGTTTTTTTTTCTATTTATGCATTGGCGGTATTCCTTCAGGAAGCAAACGAGTTGACCATCTCCCTTTGAACCGAATAAATGAGCAAAACTAGGCAAGTTAAACAGAAACAGATTAGGGCAATAGCATGTATTACAACAGAAAATCTTACCAGATCATCTCTTTGCTCTTCTTCACACTTAAGTGAAAGAGAGAATCCTTAAGAACATCAGTGTATCCATATGTTTTAGAAATTTTACAAATACAATGAATTACAATCAAATGTAATTGAAAAATACAGTTTCTTTATGTATTATTGCATATTAAATGTACCTATTTTTCAACTTTTAAATAAATAATAATTAAAAATTTGAATAAGTATTCATGGAATTATTAAATATTAATACATTATTATACTAAATATAAAATAAAAATAATCAGACATATTATATATGTATGTCATAGATTATTTATAACTATGATATATACTATTTACAAATTAAATTATATGAAAGGGGTTTGCCTGGGGATGCACTAGTTTATACTGGTTTTGTTTTTCTTTGGGGATTTTTGGTTTGGCAATTTTTTTTCTGTATTGAGCTGTCTTTATTTCAACCCATGACTTTTCACAGTTTTACTCTTTTACCCTTCTGATTCTCTCCTGCATTCTGGAGGCTGGGGACAAGCAAGCATCTGTGTCGTGCTTAGCTGATGATCAGGGTTAAGCAACAACACCAATATATCCACTTACATGTAAAAGCATTATCAGAAAGAAGTGACTAAGTAAGTTTTGGATGGTAAAGCCCAGAAAACTCTTTTTCCTCTAGGGGAAAAATTAAATAATCAGCACATGAATTGCCCATTACCATATGTGTTATCTTACTGATTCCACAATACGTTTTGCTTGTGGAGTTGCATATCTTAAATGGCTAAACCTTTTTTATAATACTTTGCCTCCAGATTACTAACTCAAACGCAGCCAAAATGGTACTGAATAGGAGTTGTGATCATCCACTACTTCTTCAATAACATATGTGGAACAAGTAAGACTAATCATTACCATCTCTTTCACTGGATGCCATTCCCTATACATTTCCATCACACATTAGGAACTGGAAATATGCTTACCTTGCCTACCTTTTTGAAATATTTGGGCTTTTTCATTCTGATTTTTAGATGGAAGGACAAGTTACTTCATCTTAATGATTAGAGTGTTTTTGATTTAATGATAGGGAAAAAAAACACTGAAAGCCGAGAAAGAAAATGTCAATGAGCCTAAAATAATTTTGGTTCAGTACAGTGTGGATGCTTATGATTAGAAGGGGTTTTTGATTCTTCAGCCCTTCTGAAGAAATGTCAGCCTTGCAGAATTAATGTTTGGGTTTATGCAGAAAATAAGCTACTTTTAACTTTTCTATTGGAAAATTAAATTACCCTGCTTGGTAGCATATTTCTAGACTATTATATATCTGCATTTGCCTATATAACAACTTATTGCACGTGCTAAAGAGGAGACTTCCTTCACAAAGTGTATAAATACCAAAAGGTCTTCACTGTAGGAAGGATGAATACAATTACATTGCTACATACACAGTTAGGCAATCTAATCTCTTCATTCCACTTTGTTACTTCAAGACCGTCCCCATGTTCATGTATCTTTGGTCATCAAAGACAGTGTTTGCCAGGTAAGATGTAAAACCCACATCATCTGTACTAATCCACTTTCAGGCAAATGAAATATCTCCAAATATTTGAGTTCACATATGCTTAGTGGAGATTTACCCAAAAGCACTGAAGGAAGTAAGAGAGAAGTGCTTGTCAGGGGTTTGATCCAGCACCGGTGCCACCCACAGGCCACATGGCAGGATAGCTGTAGGCAGTGGGACCCCTGCACTGCTGCTGTAGCCACACATGGTACCCAACAGTAATGGAAATTCCATGAGTGAGAAATGCGACAGCTGTAAGTGCTATTGCTAAGCAATGATTTGGTATTATTGCCTTATTAACTTTAATTAATAAAATACATAGGTTGCATCAAACAAGGGCTTATTAATTCCTTAACATAGGTTTTCCATTCTATACCTATACAAACTGATCCACTGTCCCAAAATGTTGTGATAACATTTGAACTGCAATGTATTTTCTGAGCAGAAGGCGCTAAAGAACTTCAGAGCCATGAATCAACTGTCAGGTTTCAGTGCCATGGTTGCTTCTTTGAAAAATTGGTGCCATGTAAGGCTCTCCCTTGTGATAAGGTTCACCTTACTTTGTAGTCTCTAAAGGTTAAAGGTTTCATATTTTTTAACTGTGTGGAAATCTTGACACATGAATTCTTAAAAGAAAAAAAAATCAGCTTATCAGATGTATCTCTAGTATTAATATAGGACTGAATTTATGATCAAGGACTGTGATTTTACAAAACATAATCTTCTAGCATGAATTTGGATTCCACAAGGTATCTGAAGCATCCTGTGGGCCTGGCAGGTCTGACACGGGACTTCAAGGAGACTTTCACAGCTACAGAGTGACAGCAGAAGTAGAATATTACAGATTAATATAAATGTTGATTGGAAGGGACTTCTGGAGGTCACGAAGTCTGACAGGAACCTCAAAGTACAACTATTGCCAAAACTAGATGAGAGCAGACACAGCTTCTCTGGGTACTCTAGATTAGTTTTGGGGTTTTTTTCCCTCATGTCCAGTTTGAACCTCTTAGACATAATTTGTCATTATTACCTCTTCTATTGTGTCTGGCTGTCAGATAGATAATTCTTCATCCTTCAGAAAGGAGTCAACAGTCATTGAAGCTCATTGCTCACTATTCACAGCACCAGCTCCATTTACTAGACCCCGAACTTCTTTTCCAAATGAACAGCTGCAGGTACTAGAGCATTTTTCCTACTGCCAACAATTTAAATTTTCTCTTTTCCTTGGAGCTTTTGCCTTCCTATGGTCCTTAGACAGCCTTGGACATGTGTCTTGGGGTGACTTTATGATGTTTATCCCCTATCGCCTGCTCCATGCTCAGACAAGACTCCAATGCTTTTCTGTGCCTTTAAAACTGGGTGTGAGAGAAAGAAAAAAGCCAGGCGAACTTTTCAATGTGGTTTTGTGCTTCAAGGACACATCGACTCCCCCACGTTCCTGCTGCTGCAGAGCAGAGGCAAGCACCTTCCTGCTTTCCCCGGCTCTTGGCTCCTTTTCTCGGAAGAGAGACATGGAGAGTTAAACTCCTTTGTTTCCCTGGGACTTTGGTTTTTTTCTTCTTCTCTTCTGGACTGTTCAGAACACCAGAACATCAGAACCTCACTGGGAGGCCTCACACCTCGGCCCGGAGGGGCCCGAGCTGACCCAGCTCCGAAGAGGAGGGAGAGAGAGAGAGAGACCACACCCACGGAAAGGACTCTAAAATCTTCCCAGGTTTTCTCTCCACAGTGAGAAGTTTTATTATTTAGCATTATTCTTTTCCTGTGTGTCTGTTAAATAAATAGGGTTTTTTCCCTTCTTACACTTTCCTTTGAGGAATTTTTTCCGGAACCTGGTGGGGGAGGGGTGGCTGTAACCTGCCTTCTATAGAGCAGACGTTCCTCCCAGAGCAATCCTCCGAATTTTGTCTCAAACCAGGACACCACGCTAGCTCATCTACGGGCAGTGGATGATAGGTCTTCCTTCTGCAGGTTCTCTGTGAAGACCCTTTCAAACTCTTAATTATCTTTCCTCATGAGGCAAACCCCATATATGCCTTTCAGCATCTCGCCTCATCTAACTTGGATGAATTGTATTCCAAGACTTTTGGAAGATACTAAACTAAAACTTCCAGTATGATATTCAGATTAAGACATACTTTTTTCAAAATTTTCAGTGTCTTTTTTTTCTATTGAGATTCCCAAATGCAAACTTTTCCTTTGAATCAGACACCAAAATCATATAACACTTTAGGCAGGCATTCTAGGAATAAGAATGTTTATTGTTAATAATGAAAGCACTATGCTGAGGCCTAGGTTTCAAGTTAAGAATTACAAGAATCTGAGACTCATTTCCCAAATACCGTAAGAGAGTTCCAAAAGAAATTATAACCCCCAAGATGGTTTTGGTTATTTTTGTGTTTGTGACAACATTTTGTTTCATTGATCAATACCTTCATCTTTTCATTTTCCCTGTGTAGCAGTAGATACTGAATAAAGCTATTTGTGAGCAAGGCAGAGCATTGCAATCATTATTCTGAAACTTGGAAATATTAGCTTGATGCCTTAGGGACATCATGTTGACCTAGGACTCATTAGTTGCAGGACTTCCAGCAATCTATGAGGTTTGTGAATGCTAGCCAACAACAGCAGCGAATTCTGCCAGGTAATGTGACAAGTCAAGCTGTATTTTTGTAAGTAGCTTTGGTTCCTAACTAAAATTAAGGAACTCTGCAGATCCCCATCCACCTACATGAAATAATATGAACCTTTGTGGCCTTGATCTAAATTGCTCTGAAACATGAGGGTGGTTTTTTGTAGGTTTGGTTTGGTTTGGTTTGGTTTTTGGTTTTGTTGGGGTTTTTTCAATTTGTCTTCTGTCTTTGGTTTATTATAGTGATTTTCTGAAAAAGGAAACAAAACAACCCCCTATATGTTGCTCCTATGTCCTATTTATACTGTTTTAGATTATGTCTATGACATTTGGATTCTTTCCAGCTTGAAGGGAGAGAGAAGGACACTGTGTATTCCTGTATTCTGAATGATATTCTAGTTATGTTTACAGTCAAATAAGTCAGTGGCTGAGAAACTTCTTTTCAAAAACATTGAGCTCCAAAGTATGACATCCTAACATTGATAACCAATCTCTTTGGTTGTTTCTAGACAGCTGTTTTCGGGAAACATTGACTTGTATATGTGTTTGTCTAATTAAAAGACATTATAGGTATTTTATTGACAAGGAAGTGGACACATCCTTCAGAACTGATGAATTACTTGGTATTTTTGTTCCTCTTGTCTCAACGAGTGAAGATTTATGTAGACATGTGACTATCTTGCGCCACTTTTTTACTCTGACAGGGTAGAAAATGACTTTTGCTATATTGAGTTCAGTTTTTATGCTTGATGGATTGGACTTCTCCAATGGAAGTTATATCTGGTTTTGATCTTCTCAAGGTAAAAGGGTTGGATTCTTTGCCCTTGAGAATGATCTTCAATACAACAAAACCTTTCTATACCAGCTAGAAATTGAAGCAGAACTTTGTCAGAAAGCACTCAAACCATTCATTAGTTGATGCAAAGGTGTGGAAGAGAAATAAAAACTTCTGTAATGAGCAGAAAAAAAATAATGAGTCAGTGTCATCACTGAGCTATCAGAATAGAAGAATGATACTAAAATGAAAATAGTTTTCTAAATTATGTATGAGAAATAAGAACAGAATTAAAATACATTCTGAAATCAAAATGAAAGAAATACATACACAATTCAGCCAAATATTGAAGTAGTAGAAAAGAAAATTTTCTCTACAAAAATAATGAAAACATACATTTGATAAATGCAGGTTGAAAAACAAATGCAAATTCCAAATCAAGCACATTTACAAATAAATGAAAAGGTGGCTCGTTCGTTCACATTCTGAAGCAATTTACAATTAATCTTATAAAAGGAAATAACTAGAGGGCTGAAGGAACTACAGATTAGTTAATTTTGCATTTACGCTAATTTCTGTTTTCTACATAAATACATGAATAGCAAAGAGGAAGGACAGGACACCTTATTAAATATTTACCTTTTGTACCCTCTCTATTACAGTGGTGTTTGAATGCAGTGTCTGGTTAAAATCTAATCTGTAAAGAAGCAGACCACATGCCATTGGTTTCTTTTTCTTTTCTGTCTTGACATTCATCGAAGTCCCTGATGAAAAACTAAGGAAGAAAAATGAGTATCCAAAGGGAAAGAAGTTCACTAAACTAGCTGACAAAAAAACCCCCAAAATACTATTAACAACTGCAATGATTGGAAAAGCCCCATGAGAAATGAGATATGTTCACCCTTAGAGATAAGTGATAGCACCATCAAAGCGCCTTACTGAAATAAATGAATTAGAAAAGCTGTGAATCTATTCCACGTAAGATTGCTAATAACAATGAAAAGAAGGAATATTGTTACCTGTGATAACACTAATCAAAAAGATTAGGAAAACGCAGACGTTCTTCTGTTTGTTTTGATAGAAAATTTAATTCTAAGACCATATAATTACTTTTTATCTTTTTTAAAAGGGAACAAAAAATTGACTGAAACTGATAGCATCAGAATGGGTGACTGGAACACAGTGATCTCATAGAGATGCCTTGTTGATGTCCTAGTTGATATCAGTAAGTTTTAGTGCTGTATTATGAACAGAGATGAGATCTCTGTGTTGAAGTTCAGCATGATTTATAATCCCGCTGTAGGGCTGCTTTAATCTTCCCGTTGTTAATTGTGTAATTACTATCTTTTGAGAAAGCATTGTGTCTGTATAATTCTAGGCTTCTCTCAACACTTCCTACTGCATACTTTAAGAATATCAATTCTTATTTCTTAAGTTTAAAAATCATTTGTTTTTCTCTCTATTAGTAGGATAATTTTCAGAGTTTTGGTGTCTAAAATAACTAATTATTTTAAGTCTACCCCTGCTCAGTATGTCAATGTTATTTTGTACCTGATGTGCTATGCCATTCTGTTGAGGTTTTTGCTTATTTTCTTCAGATATTTTTAATGAAAATAGTTCCATCAGGGCAATAATTGTGCTAGAAGATAAATTTGCCTTATAATAATGATATATTTTTTACATTTTTATTTTTAGTAATTCCTTTAGATTCTCATGTTCAATTTCTAATGAAACCATGACAGTGATGCAACTTACATGTACAGAAAAATACACTTAAATTTAAAGTTAAAAATGTTTATACTAGGTCATAGGTAGTTTGAACTTTGTGATTATTACAAGAGGAAAAATAAAACTAAACTGATTTTAAAAATATAATTTTTAATATATATATTTCAAAACATTTTTTTCTTGGTTCAATCAGAACTGATTTCATAGATCTTTATGAAACATTTATATTTTTTAATGAAAAGTATTTAAGACACAAAGATAGAAATTCAATAAAAATAACTGATCTGTGCGATGACAAGTCAAATGCTGGAAAAGAATTCAAAGATATTTCTTCTTTCGTTATGGAATTGTCTTTGTTTGGAGATGTTTAATATTCTCTTTTGGATTTCTCAAGCCAAATCTATCTTCTATATGCGAGAAACTCCCAGATATGTGATAGCTTCCACAAGTCCTACATCTATGGGGGTCCAGAGATATATATCACTATTTTGGCGGAGAAAATACTATTGTACTCCATCAGATAATCAGTTAACCTGGAATTTTGATCTAAAGGATAGAATAAATGGTACAATACAATCAGAACCAGAAATCTGGTAAAGCAACATCTGATACAGACAAATGCAGGTCAGTGTTGGACTGAACTAAAACTGTTTAATTCGGTTCAGAAAAAAAAATGCTATTTTTAAAATTTGTCTGGGCAGGAATGAAAATATTATTTTAGTCATCCAAGTGGATAATCAGAATAACAACAACAACAACAACAACAATAACAATAATTTCATGGCCTTCCCTTGGAGTTGCTCCAACGGTCTATGTCCTTCCTGTGCTGGGGACCCCAGAGCTGCCCAATTCTCCAGATAGGGTCATAACTCATATCAGTTCATGCCATCATCTACTTACATTTTAATTACATGAGAATGTTTCAAACAGGCAGAGAACTCTAGTGGGTTTTGTGCCATCATATTTAACTTCAAGTTTATTATTCAAATAATCCTAGACACCTAAGTTTAAGCTGAATAAATGTCTGCTGTGGTATTGACAAGATTTCTGTTGACCATTATGGGAAATCATGTGAACAGCTAGGGATCCACTTGGCTGCCTAAATGTAATCACCTGGTGCCTTTTAAGATACCCTGATGCAATCCAGCCAAACACAGCTGAGTGTTATATCTCTCATCCTCTCTTTGTTCTCACTGGATATCTCAAGTGTTGCACCAGTCAGGCCCTCTGCTGTCTGTGACCACATCTGAATTTTACCCTTACTACCAAAATTTTCACACCATGAAATTTCCAGATATTAAAACACAGTTTTGACAGAGTTGCCTGGCAGTTTTTGATTATTCACAGTGTTCTATCAGGAATACCTAGGGGCTTTCATGAGGTAAGTGTACCACACTGGGTGCAAACCTCAATCTGCCTTGAGCCCAAAGGAAGGGGCTGCTGATGTCATGCTGTAGTCATCCTCCCACAGTTATACCTTCCTGTAAAGGAGAAATTAAAGGCCAATACTTAATTTTGCTGAGTTTCTGCTCCAAGATTATATACACTGTACACAATTTGAGTTCATATTTTTTCTACATATTTTGAAATTAAAACCTGTAGCCCAATACTTAAAAAATGTATGTTTTGAACTTCCAGGCCATCTTGCACATTAAAGCCTGCATGTGTACGTGTAGCCTTCATAGGCATTCGTTCAGATTGTTTTTATGAAAAATAAATAGATAAATTTTTCTTTCCTAATCATCATCATCATCGACAATAACAATATGCTGTGACATTACAATAGAGATATGCATTCTAATTACAAAAAATCTCTTACTGAAATTTTTCTAGCACAGCATTACAATCTTCAGCTTCTTCCTGAATCTCACAAAATGAAAGGTGACAAAATGTTTGTTTCAGAGCTGTAAAAATATCCTAGACAGAGTCATGAGTTCTCTGGGGTGAAACATCTATCATTCTACGAATGCTTTTGTATAATCTTTTCAATTAAATGCTGTCTGAGTACTCTATAAACCTCCTAGACTACAAAGATTTTCTCCTTTACGGGTAACAAATGTATTGTGGATGATTAGTCAAAATGACAGTAGAAACTATCTAAGTGGAATTATTTGCTTTTTTCTTTTTTTTTTTTCCTTTTTCCTTGTTTATGTTTTCTGATGTTATAAATGCCGTGTCAAGAATGACTTACTGCTGAGAAGAATTGCACATTAAATTACTTCTGCACCACATGCCACTCACACAATAGCAAAACATCAGCAGTCATCTTTACTTAGGAGGATTTTTGGCATCTATGTTAAGATAAATTCTTCGTGTAAAAATTTGGTTTTGCAACTATTAATGATTCTATTTTTTTTATTTCAAGACAAGAAAAAGACCTACTGATGTACTGTTTTAATTTGCTAATCTTCTCTTCTCCATCATAACACATATTTTTCAAATTCATGCTAAGTAGTCAGTCACAATCTTAATGGACCTTTATATGTGTCATTTATTTTGTTTGCTAGGATTTCAGCATTCATGTCACTTTAATATTCATAATCCTGTTCCTGGGATACTATTCACATCTCTCCTTGATTGTTTTGGAGAGGTGAGGGTCTGTCCATGCAGCCATGATAACCACCTTGCATAAGATGTCAACAGGTTTACTTGCAGAGATTTTAATCCGCATTGATAATTCCACTCATTTAAAGGACGATGGAAGATTAAATAGCACTTGTTGCTGGCTTTTCTAGTTGATGGAAAAGGGTCTATTTTCAGAAATCTGTGGGGATGAGATTCAAAGAGTCTTATCAAGAGCTTTGGAGGTAGTGGAATGGATTTTGAGGGTTTAAGTTTTGCTGTGCCAGTAGACATCATCACAGTTACAGCTGTGGACTCACTATACCTCCATTTGCACACTACTTCCCTCTCCATATTCACTGTAATGCTCACTGAACAGCTGCTGGCCTTCTAGCATCTATTCCACTTCTGAAGGAGGTATGTTGGAAACTAAGTAATTTCCCTGTTGTTGCTTAGAGATTGTGTTTCACCTATTATGGTTGTATTTTCCTCTGTCAAATTCATGTTCTGAGGCAGAGATCCTCAATTTGCAAAATTACAGCTTGCTTCATTAGTGATTTTAATATAAATGCATTTGGGATTAAGAGTGGTGATGACCTGTAGCACAGTTATCATTACAGGTAGAAGAAGTGGGGGTTTCTACACAGTGGGTTGGGCTTGTTGATTTATGTGCCCTGTTGGTTTCATTCTGGTACTGATTTCTTCTATGAGAAGGATGAGCAGTCCTTCAGTGCCTAACCTGATCTTCAGTGGAGATGTGTTGGCATCATTCCCGGTATCATTCCTGAGAAAGTAAAATATTAAGTCTTGGTGGGGTTGACCAGACTGATTCCCTACTAAAAAGAAGGAAAAATCCACCATACTCTAACTCTATGCTTTGTACCACTGCCATCAGTAGATTCCCAAGCAAGTGATCCATGAGGTTTAGTTAGAGTCATAGGCACAGTTCTGATTTGTGGTAAAATTACCATAACAGGCTGGCTGCAGTGCTATAGGATATTTCCCTTCAAAGGAAGGTGAAATACCTGACTTAGGTATTGCAAAGAATGCTTAGTGGGCCCATACCAAATATTTAGTTGGTAAAGTACTCTGGAAAGCAAAGTGTCCTACTGGGTCATGTGTGGCTTAAGGCTCCTTTTCAATAAGTAATTTGCCCTTTCTCTGATTGAATTTTTCTCAGGGTAATATGGGGTGTGGAATACACGCTGAATTCCTTCCAGTTGGACCCATTCTTGTACCTCCTTGTATGAGAAGTGTGACCCACTATCAGTTTGAATGGTATTAGGAAGGAGTAGTTGACTTGAGAACCAGGATCAGCCTTTTGACCTTTAGTTGCCATGAGTTGCCCAGAGACTACTTATACATCTTTGAGGAGGTATCAGTATCTTGCAGAGGGTCTGAGTGACCTGATAAAATCAATTTGCCAAGTAGTCCACAAGGTTTTCCCTTTACTGCTCTGCAAGGGTGATCTTTAACATGGTGATCTAATTGTAATTTTATTCTACACTGAGGGCATTCTGTAAGAATAGTTTCACAACTCTTCCTGTTTAGGGGCTATCCTTTGCCCTATGCAGAAAAATAAAGTACTTCCTTGCCACTGTGGCCTAATGTGGCTGAGCAATGACAGAAAATCCAGGTACATGTTTTTTTCCAATAAAATCCTTATTAACTGTTGTAATTCTTCCTTAGGTTGGAGCATGTGTATTCATTCTATTTTTCTTAAAGTATCTAGAGGAACAACTGTGCTGCCTGCTATCCACCAAATATCCCAAATTTTCACTTCTTCACTTACTCTTTGACATATTTCAGGTGACATTTTAAATTCTGCTTCATTTAATGCTTCCCATACTGCTGCTACTTCCCTTACCTTTTTGTGGGAATCTCCTCCATTTATAATATCATCTATATTTTGGTAGTTTCACATCTGGTGTGAGACCATCAGTAAAAATACAGCAGGTGCAGGAATGAGCAATCATGGGTGAATGCTTGCACCTCTGAGGGAACCTGTTAGAGGTATATCGGATTTCTCACTGTGTAATGGCAAACTGCACTTCATTCTTTTCAAGTAAAGGGCTCATGAAAAATATGTCCTTAAAATCTAGAGCAGACACCCAAGCATGAGCAGTATCAGTGTCACTGTCTCAGCAATACTTGGAACTGCAGCAGTTACAGGTGCATTAGCATTTAATTGTTGGTAATCAACTGTAAAATGCCACTGCCCAGTTGGCTTTTTACTGGCCACACTGGTAAAGTATGAGATGAATGAGGCCTTTTAAAGATGGCTCTTTTTTTTCCCAATCTGTCAACACTTTGTCAGTCCCTGTAAGTGCTGCTATTGGCAGGGGTTACTCTGTGACATTAATAACTTTAGTAGAAGACAATGGTATTGATGTGTCTAATAAATTTATAAAAATTGCCCCACATTCTTTCACATTCTATTTGTATCCCTGGCAACCTAGCGCCTCTCACTACATAAAGCTCCATTTGGGACTTTCCCAGTTTGCCCACAAAGTAAATTAAATCCTAAAAGGCTTGTATGGGCAGCCCCCACAAGCATTTCAACCTTAATAACCCATTTTTCGTCTGAAACCCAGACAGAAAATTTTGCTGTGGGATGCTCAGGAGCTTTAACAATAACAATCTAACCCATCCTATCCAGCATCCATAACTCAGTATTTCCTACACTAATCCACTCCAGGTAGCTACATCCATTGGCTGCACACATCCCTCTTGGTGGTTAGGAGCTGTGGTGTTTCGGACATGAACCTCCCATATTCCATCCTAAAAGTTTGCTACAAAAGTCTTGAGACTGTCTGGAAGACCCTGAATGAGAAGGGTTAATCTGGCTGGATTGATAGGTGCTAACACAAGAGACCCTATAAACCTACCCCTCTCCTACATAGCCTGAGTACAAGCTGCTTTCTGCACAGAAGCTGTGAGATGAGAGAACCCAGTAGTTTTAATAACCAGCAGGTCTCCCCTGTCCTGCAGATTTATTCCTCCTGCCCGGTATACCACCCATGCAGCTAAAGAAGAATCATGATCTCTGGGACTTGTGGTTAAAACATGCCAAGACCTCAATAACCTCCTGCTTCTTCCTTACTCCATGAAGTCCAATCTCCCCTGAGCAGAGAGACTCGCCACACATATTCAATCTCAGACTCTTCTGAATGCCTGGAAAACTTGCAATTTCACCAGTTCTGAAGGAGACCAGGGAATTGTACACACTGCCTTATGAATTTCCTTCTCCCCCTGCTACCAACTTCAGTCTTAATTAACGGTTGTACAGGGAAAACATGAGGAAGAGGGGCAGAGGCCATAGTAAAATCTCTCCACTATCATCCCAAATGCCCCCATACCAGGTTTCAGAATCCTCATAACGGGTTAATTTGTGTATTTGACTAGCCATTCCTGGAGAGGGTAATTGGCTTATTATCAGATGTAATGTTTTTTGCAGATATTTGCCAAGTTTTTCTGCTGCAGACAATTGATATTTTAAAATTCCAGTTTCAGCTACAAGGCAATCTATGCAAATTTCCAATTTTTCTATAATTCCTTATTCAAAAGACAATGAGGCTTAATGAGTTCATCATTATTTGATAGAATCACTGCATTTTTTCTAGAGGTGGAGATTCCTTAGCCTCTCATTGTGCATGATCGACAAATATCTAATACAGCACAGACACTTTTCTCTTTTCCAACTTGTAGTTTCTGTTTTGTTAAACACTACTCAATACAGTCTATGATCTTACCTCTCCAAGACTTTTTAACAGTCTTTCCAAGAATGTGATACTGCAAATCTTTATCTCTTGGTTTTTGAAGAGCTTTTCAAAAAGACTGGAGCTTCAGCATAACCACTACCAGCTCTGCCAACAAATTCTAGTAGTAGCTTTTACTGTCTCAAACTTATATAAATGTTTGTAAAATCTGTATCTTCTATTTAAAGAGCAGGCTAAATTTTGTTAAAATTTTCTTTGAAATGTTTTGGTGGTTTGCATGAGTTTTCTTTCCCTGTCATTCCATCATCAGATGTAAATATTAATCATACAAATGTGGCTAACAGCAGGATTTATTCACAGTATGAACAAGGATGGTTACTTAGTAAAGCATTCTTCTTCCGACTTCATCCCCAGTTCCCAAGACACAATTTGTCCTAAGACACTCTTGCATCCAGGACTGAAAAATCATATTTAAAATCAATGAAATAATCTGTTCAGGATTGCAATACCTAAAGGATTTTCCTAAAAAGAGGTTTGGTAAACGAATGCACTAACATTGACTGAGGTGCAAGAGTCAAAACTCCCAGAAGCAGCAAACAAAAGGATCTTCCTGCTCCTGGTATGATAGCATACAATTTTTATTATTTTTTTTCTTAACAAAATGCTCTGTGTTTCCCAAGGATCATTTCTTTTGGAAAAACTAGCAAATACTTGGTTTGTAACTGTTTCCTTTTTGCCCCATTCCTTGCGGCCCCTGCTTCTGTGCATGTCTCCAGATAACATGGGAAGTGTGCCAAAGGCATTGCTTGCACCACACTCAGTTTAGGTTCGGATTCTTTTTGAGAGAGGACTCCGACTCCATAGCACCTGATGGTAACTTAAAATACCGTGACTCCCCAACTCTCTGTGATATGGTGCTCCACTTCTGCACTGTGCACACAGAAATTTCCCTGTGGCCCAATGGTTCCCATCCACCAAGTGGCTCACAGCGAAAGAGAAGCTGCCTGGAGTCAGGCATGTGTTCAGGTGTTCCCCTGCATCCTTCCTACCTATCCCTCATGAAACTATGTCACAGGGTGCCTAACCTCTGTCTGTAAAGGAGGGAGATGGTTATACCGTAGTGATTCTGTATTACACACTGGACACACTCCAGATGCCAGCATCTTTTAAGTGGCTATACAGGCAATCACATCATCTATCTTATGTATTTTGAGCCGATAGTCTAATATTTTTTATAATGCCCAAATTAAATATAACCCCACCAACCCTTGGTGGATGGTCCAAAGTTTCTTTCTATTTGACAGGGAAATATTTGAGGACATTGGCACACACCAGCTCAAATACACATATAGGAAGACATCCCCAGGTGTCCTTCACATTCTCAGTGTATTATCGAAATCTGATGTCTTGTTTAGAACCATTTGGAGTCTCTTCTAGGCAAGTTAGAATCTAAATCAATTTGAATGACAGAAGTTAGTACAGGCCAATAAAGCAGTAGAAATAATGTTTCAGTTGTATCACCCTAGTTAAAAAAAAGCACAGACAATTAGAAATTTTTCTCTACGTGACAAAGTAAAGTAATATTTAAGGTGTTTTTTCAGTACTATCCATTTACTGTATTTTAGAATTATTCTATTCTAATAGGAAACATTGGCGTAACCAACATTTAACAATAATTTTTACATGAATCTACTTCAAAATTATTTTACTGTTTGATTGTACACTAAAATGGTTTCAAAATTCTCAAGATAAGAGCAACCCATTGACTGCTATAAATAATTTAGCAATTTCTTTAACTAATTTAATTTGTTAAAAAGAACAGACTGACCTGAAATAATTTAAAAAGAAAATTCTTATAATTTAAAATTAAAAAGCTTTTAAAATGAGACTGCTATCTGATTTTTAAAAATGAATTCCTATAATCAAATAGGATAACAAAATCCTCTTGTCAATGACTGATTTTTAGCAGGCAGAATAACTTCAGTTAGGTATTAACTGAGTTTTCTCAGCATACTAAAAATATCATGGGTCTTCTTGAAGTCAATTTTCCAAGTACTTTACCTCTTATGAAGGCAAGATTACTCCCTTACTTTTCAGATGATAAAATTAAATTAAATTTATTTGAGGAGGAGATTCTCTTTGTTATTATGGAAAATATTATAGAAACATTTTATACTTTTAAATGGATTCTACCCTCTTCATTTTCCCACTTCATTGAAAAAGCAGAACAGTAGGAATATTACTGTTGAAGCATTTGGCATTTGTCTTGCAAACAATAGCAGGTGTTTAATTATGCATTTCAAAAAGACCATTGAAACTTTCCCAGCATAGGTGAGTGGGTCACACCATTAGAAAGATGCTTTTAGGGAAACCTGCACATATTATTTTTCTATTCTGACTTACTGCATTATACTTACTGAAGAAAGCAAAGCAAAAAAGGAAAATATGAGGTCAACTATTTAAAAACTAAAAGCAAATAATTGAAAATATTTTCTTTCTGCAAAATGTTCAGGAGGAAAATTTGCTATTCATAGAATTCTGAATTTTTCATTAGAAGTCATCTGATTTGAATAGAACTATATAAATGTAAATGAAATAGTTATTTTTAAATGAGATAGACGTTCCCTTGACAAAATGTAATGTACTAACCATACAGAAACTTTTAGGAAGTTACAGGAGTAGCTGATTTGGCTCAGAAGCAGCACAGAGTAGATATTAAGGAATTATTAAATGCAGATTTCATGAACTATCATAATAACCTCAGAAAATACATAGAATAATCACATCTTCCACAGTCATCCATATTAATGAAAAAGAAGACTATGAAATATCAAAAGTAACTGTGTAATTTTGGAGACAACATAACAAATACACTCTTTTTAAATGGGATAGAAATGTTTCTAAGCCTCTGAGTACTTTGTGGAACACTGCCTACATGTGTTGAAGCTCAATGTCGTGTCACATCACAAGTGGTGCACTTCCCAGCTAGTTAGGTAAGTACCCGTCTGACTGCAATATATTTCTTTTCTTCGGACTTGAGATGAAAGATTGGAATCTTCTGGATGTTTGATGGCTGAAGTTGCATTTATAATATTTTTATATACAGGGTAGGTACACATTCAGCAAACTTATGTTAGTATACTGATCATTCTTTCTTTGACACATGTCAGGTAAAGAAAAAAGTTATGTTTCTTTTTTAAAGAAATCTTTGTGATACTTTGGGTTTGGTCCTAAAAGTTAGAACTTGATAATTTTAAAAACACATACATAGTGCCAAGTTCTATTTTCACAGAGTGAAGAAAGCATTCATAATATCAGAAGTTCTTATTGTGAAACAGTAGCCCACAGGAAGATTTCATAACTGTTTGAGTGCTAATGAATTTTCAGTTATTGCAGGGATGGGTCTCAAGCTCTAGCTTCAGGAAGCAGAGAAGGCTATAGAAATTCAAAGCAGCAAGAAGCAAGTAAAGGGATGTATTCTTTTTTCCAGGTCACAGCAGGTAACAAGTATCAGGCTTAAAAGATTGAGAAAAAAAAAAAAGAAAAATCTGAAAACAAAAATCATTTTTCATAGCTATGAGGTACGATAATAGAGTCAAGACTATTTTGGCCTTTGATTTAATTCAATTTTTCTTTCTGTTGTATTTTAGACACTTTAAAGTTCAGGTAAAATTAATATAAAATCATACTAAAGCATATAAAAATCTAATTTATTTCATTCATATGACTGCATGTGTAGTATTTGAAATTCAGTAAGCTGGACATTAACTTCTTGACTTGGCTAAAAACTAGTTGTTGCATTAGAGAGGCTACAAACCAAAGAGATCTCATCTTGAAGGAAAAGGTCACGCAGATGGAACAGCGACCAGCAAACAGGTGGAATCTGTTCTTAAAGCCCTCTGTGAAGGGCAAGGGTGGGAGTGGGGTGCAGTTCATGCCTTTTTACCACCTTACAGGTTTGCTTGTTTTACCTGGTGTATGTTCAAACTTGTTCACTTTTTTTTCTATAATCATCTACACTGAAATCCAATTGCAAAAGTTGCACATGAAAACTTACATGCTATTCACAGCAAGAATTTTCTTTACTGTTGCAAAACCCAATAATTATGCTTAAATGCCACACAATGCAGAGAAGCATATTCTTAAATACGACATAGTGTTAGGCATCTAGAAGGCAGAGTAACATATATTCAGATACAAGTTAATAGCAGCAACAATAACAATCATAATAAATTTCTCTGAAAGCAAAACCATGCCCTATGTAAAAAATTTCCTTATGGAGCAGCTAGTATTGATACTGAAGGCAAGTAATTCCTCTCCTCGATGCAACAGATCTGTGACAATTTTATCAGCATTATTTTATGGAGATCAACAGTGCAGCCTAATAGTAAAATGAAGAATGTATTTCTCTTTTTGTTTGACCATCCAAATCTGCAGGCAGTTAGTATTTGTGAACATTTTATTTTGTTTAAAAAGTATAATATCATTTCCTACCTGAGAATTCACACATCTCTCAAATCTTCTCTTGCTAATGACATGAGGATATTAAGACTACTGTAATGCTGGTGAACTTTCTTTAGGATAGAGCATCAAAAATGGCAGATCTTCTGATTTCTTCTCTGAAAAGTGGTGGCTGATTGACTTCAAATTATCCTTCATTCTTACAATGGATCAGCACTATAGAGAGTGACACCTTTTCTGAACATTCAGTTCTAGTGGGTACAGTATCTGAATCTGCTGAGCAGCCAAATTTTAAGGCATTTTCTTTTTTTAGTTCACTGCTTGCACTTGGGCACTAACATCCATATTTCTTTGGGTTTTGTTTTGGTTTTTTTTTTTTTTTCCTTTAATTTATTTTGATAGAAGGGTAAGCCAGCTGGAAAAAATAATAAAAAAGAAAAATAAGTCAGTAAGTCCAAAAGCATGTTCTTACTTTTACACAAAATCTATGCTATTACATCAACCTGATTAAAGCCTTCCAAGGCGACTCATATTTCATTTGCATCGCATTTTACTGGATGCTTGCTTGCTTGTATTAACTGCCTATAGCTCCACCATCTCCCTTTATGAGCTTCTCAGCCTCTAAAAGTACCGCTTTCACAGCCAGCCTACATTACTCTCAGAGAAATCTATAAAAAAAATACTTTTCCAATAGCATCATTTATCTACTGCTGTAAATTTACACAGTGCTTTCAAGGGAGACACAATCTTCCGTCTTAGTTTCCTGTGGGCAAGGGCTTGGTCTGCACTTAGAAGATTTTACTTCTATAACTATGTCAGATAGTGCAATCTTTTTTTAACCATTACAACTACGGTAACAAAAATCCTTGTGTGGTAGCATTTATCCTAGTGAAACCACACTTGAAACAATATTTGTCGAAACACACAAACTTGAACCCTTGGATGCCCATCTGTTATCAAAATGAATGAACTAGGTGTCTAAATACTTTAGATGGCAGGACTTACTTAGCAATACATTTCCACTGAGCAGTGGTCCTAAATATCAGTGGCTTTTCTGCCAAAGTTGTATCTCTGGAAACACATGAAACAAAGCTGCTCAAAAAAGAAATCTAGGATCCTAAAGGCCAAATAGCAGAAGAAACTGCGCACTGACAAATAAAAAAAAGTTACAGGAAACTTCTGTTTGGCTTTCAGTCTTGTCTGACGTACTTCCATTCCCTTTTTCAACATACTCTTTCCAGTGCACTGAAAGCTGGTATTCCAGGCCTGTTTTGTCCCCCACTTCCATTTACTCACTGTACCTCACATGCTTTATCAACACTCCTGCTTATTCAACTGTTGCCTCATTCTGAAAGCTCTTGAATTCTCAGCCACCATCACCTCCCCTTCACAACCTGGCCCTAAAATGCACACTAAAATGTAGCAAAATTGTGCTGAAACTCTACACTGTAAAAGCAGCATTTGAGTTGTTTGCCCACTCACAACGAAAATGACCAGTCATTTACCTGCATCTCTACTGTTTGACATGTGCATATTACCATCGTTTCCACTACCATTTGTGGACAGACCACTGCCATCATGGGGAGTGGTGAAAACAAGTGACAGGAAGTGGATGAGGGGACTAGTACCTGCCCTTTAGTCTTTTCTGAATGTGCAGTCCCACGGATTCCACAGCATGGAGGTGGCAGGCAGTGCAAATCGGCTATATCCTACCTCCCACAGCTGTGTAGGATTTGATCAGGAACATGGTGACTTTGTCAGCCCCGTGACAGCCCTTGTGGGGATAAAAGTACATTGCAACAGATGGATATTTGTAGCAATTCAAGCCCTTCTCTAGAGCAGAAGGAGGTTGGTGAGGACGTTATGACTTAGGAAAATATATTACTCCCCCAGAAGCTTTCCAAGCATTAATAGAAAAGACGCAAAATTTATCATAACAAGTGCTAAATTACGTATTGCTATCTTAACCTCTGACGTTTAAGTATCCAAGGAAAGCATCACTTCTTTCATTTTTTGTGTGAAGCACCTAGAGGAGTACTGTGAAATCATAAAAATAATGAATTGCTTTCAACAGCTGGATAAGAATATATTGTTATTTGCTATTCTGTGTTGTCTGGTATTCAGTACTATGCCAATATGTAGCATTATTCATCATATATGTATTTGATATTTAGGAGCTCTTCTTACCTCCTCTGAGAAAAGAAGTGCAGTTGCCGCATTTGAAATTTAAAAGCTTTATTTTAGCAGAGATACTCTTTTGCATGTAGACACGCTTCAGGAGGCATGCTATGTTCCTAAAATATGTTTAAACAGCAGCTTAGACTCACTTGTAGAAGGAACTGGGAAAACTGTTCGCAGTGTGTGAGGCGCACGTGGTGGGCAAAGCGAGGTAGAAAGCAGCTCGTTCAAAGGGTCCTTCTCTCAGAGGAGCCCTCGCAGTGCTAAGCAGCACTTGCTGGCTTACTACTTTTCACCTGTGCAGCAAAGCACACAGCCAAACCCATGAAGGCTGACGAGTTTAAGCGCCGCTAGAGATGAGAGATGGCCCTCAGCCAAGGAATCCCGAAAGGTGTTTTATTTGGTGGGGTTCCAGTGCCAAGAGAGCGAGGGTCTCTTGGGACGGGTAGAAAAGGGGGCTCGAGGGTGCGTGGTTACATAAAAATCAGCCAATAAGGAGAGGGGGGAGCAGGGGGTTGGATTACATCCCTATACCTGAGACGTGACCCACAACCCTGGTAACCCAGTCCGCACTTCTGTTTGGTCAGCTACCGCAACAACAGTGTATAATATACTTGGCACATATATAATCTTTTATTTGTAAATCGTCTCTGGGTAGCATTTGATTTATTTCCATATTCAGAATTGCTCAGCTATAGCTTGAATCACTGCCTGCTTCTGAATTACTCTTATAAAATCTGTATCATTTTCTTTTAAGCATGATGTAATCCCTACCCAGATCATATGGCATTGTTTCTTTTCCTTCAGTGGATAGCCACAGCCAATATTAAAAATTAAAAAAAAAAAGAGTTTTATCTATATAACGAAGAGACTAGATTCACCAGAATTACAGAATGACAGGTTGTCAGAGGCTGGCAGAGATGCTGGGGGCAACTGGTCCAGTCCCCTTGCTCATGCAGGAACACCTAGAACCATTTACAAAGTTGCAAAATTCTAATGAGGGGGGTACTTTTTCAGTTCATAATCTAGGTTCAATAATTTTTCTTTCCCCTCAGTATCAATCATTTGCAGTAGTAGTTAATTTATGAATTAACATGCTGACAAAATTGCTATTTTATTTCTGTTTTTATTATAAGCTTAAATTTTCTTTGATTTATACTCATTAGTTAATATGTTTTAGGAAGCAAAAGTGTATAATAACAGAAAGGACAAATGTCTTTTGATTAATATTTTATAAATTCTGTTTAGAAGATTTCCATTGTGACTTAATAAATGTGGGATTATTTTTATATTTTTCTTTATACTCCCCAATTTAGCTACTTCAGAACATCACATTCTTTAAGCAACATGAAATAAACCACACATTATTTCATGTATGTTGGATTCATAGTTAAATAAATTAAAACCTTAAGTAAATATTTTGTCAATAAGCCTTGAGACTATTGGTAAACTTTCTGTTATATGGAAGACAAACTCCAAGATGACAGTAAGAAAAATTATTTTATTTTCAATTAAAAATAATTCAATTAACATATATTCAATACTTTCCTAAGAGATAGCATAGCAATCTAGTTATTCTAAATTATTTTTACACAGTTTTTTTTTCCCTATCTGAAATGTTTTAATTAAATGTACATTTAGCAGCTACAATACTCCAATAGAAAATGTTGCCAACTGTACTACAGAGGCAGGAATAAGTGTCTCGGGGCAAAAATTGCTGAATGTGGTTACACAACTAAATAAAATATAATGTCCTACAGCTACATCCTACAAGGTCCAGACTTGTATCTCTTTCTTAATCATGGGAGGTTTTAATTTTTTGTTTTCCATGAGTTGTTACTGCTTCCCTTTTCCTCATGCTTAATAAAGCGACATAGGTGACTTGAGATCATTCTTTTCTTCAGCTCTCCAAAACAGAATAATCTTGGGGGATGGGGGGGAGGGGGTGGGGAACATCTAATAAAATCACACAATTCTACTTTGAGTGAATAGTATTTTCAAAATGTTAAAAAAAAGACAGAAGCCTTTTAATTTTTTAAAAGCTCATCTTTTCCAAGCCCTGAAAACATTCTTTCTTTTAAATATTCAAGCACTGAAGGAAAGTTAGCTCTTAGTCAAATAATCCTACAGCATTTTGGAGCCAACAAGGTACAGTTGCTTGGAAGTCATGGGCTAGAGAGTCAGTTTGATTGATCTGGCAGGGTTTCTAGATATATTTTTAAATTAATAAAAATGAAAGGTCTCTGACTTACCTTATATTTGCAATGAAGTTTTCCTGCAGCAGCAGCTGCCCTTATGTGTGCCACTTACTCTGCTTTAATGGGCCTTTTTTATGTAGCTGACAGGTTGAGAAATGGAGGTTTTATTTGTGCTCTTTTATGTTTCTGCTTGTGCTTTTGGTTTATATAATTCTGGAAGAAACAGCATAGTGTTTGTATTGCTTCTATAATGTTAAGAAGCCATTCAGTCTTGCTTTCCAAGTTTCGGAAGGGTGCCCATTAAAGAAAAATCAAAGACGGTAGAAAAGGTCAGTCTTTCAAAATGTAAATGCAGGTGCAAACCTCATGCTGTTAGCCATCCGTCATATTGATTTCCAAAATTCAGTTCAGTTGCAGTGTTGGGCTTTAATAAATTTGACTTTGACAGACAGTCGAGATTGATTTAATGTAGTTATTCACCACATACAAGGCAGAATACAAGCATGTTTATTTCTCTTGATATAGCAGTTTTTTGATATGAGCTGATGTAATCATGCTGCCAACTCCAAGTCTTCTGCCTGTTGCCTTGGCAGCCAAAAAAGAAGATTGATAAGACACCCAGGGCTTCTTCTTACAATTAGCAAACTTCACCAGCATAATCTCTAAGTCGGTAAGGTGGAAAAAACTAATTAATTTCATACAGTATTCTTAATAAATAAAGTGTACTGAGGGTGTGCAAGCATGTGGAAAGAGAAACTTGGTATAAAACTCTCCACTGAAAAACACTAGGACAGAACATCACCTACCATCTATTAGATTGCAACAAAATAGTCTAGAATATATAATTAATATCTCAACTTTTCACCCACAACCTTGATATTTCTCAACTTTGTCCTTGCACCAAGTCATCATTCAGAAGATATAGAAAACATACAAAAGTTTATTCAGGATAGTCCTCTTGTACCTACTTCAGCTTTCTCAAAATTTGTTTGGAAGCAGAAACACCACATGACTGTTAATTGCTAATTTTCCTTATCTTCTGCAGCACTTCTTTGAAATCCAAAATAATAAATAGGCCCTGAAAAATGCACTACCATCAACATTAGAAAAAGTTAAGAATACGGTGGTTAAAATTTAATAATTTTAAAGTGTATTTATGTTCTGCATTCTTTTGTCAGTTTGAAGTTCTTTACAATTACCACAAGAGGATTTTCCCACTGTATGAAGTACAGGAATTGAAATACTTTAACTTTAGTCTTTGAAGATTTGTTTCAACTAAAGTTAGGGATTTTTGGTGTAGACACTTGGGTTTCAGTCAGTCGCTCAGACAGTCCTTTTAGGGATAAGGCCAGAAACATGAACTCTGACAGCAGAATTAATTAATCTGATTTATGCTAAATACTTACCATAAGAGAAGATGACTCTCAGATACTGCCAAAATATAAGGCAGCCCATTCTCACCCAGAGTTATCTTTCAGGGTGGCTTCATTCCCTGGTCTGATGAGACTCCCTGAGGAGTTATCTCAGGTAAGTGTATATTAAGTGATGTCCCCTTCCTTTTCTACATCTTCATAGTGTCATGGAACCACAGAATCATAGAATGGCCTGGATTGGAAGTGACCTTAAAGATCATCTAGTTCCAACCTTGCTGCTATGGGCAGGGACACCTTTCAGCAGACCAGATTTTTCAAAGCCGCATCTAACCTTGCCTTGAATACCTTTAGGGATGGGACACCCATAACTTAACCTAATTCTTCTTTAGACAGTTCTAAAAATCTTCAGATGCTTCTTTGTGTTGGAAGCTCTTAAATTCAACCAGATTGGTCCGGCTGGCCATCGGACCAAAACTGTAGAAGGTTATCCAAAGGGACAAATGATCTGTGCCTTATGATGTGTGTTCCTAATACTCAATACCAATACTTTTTGCTGGAAGGGTCTAGAGGCATGCTCTTCTTCTCACTCAGTGGAAATTGGGGAAACACAATGGTTTGAAAAATTTGAATGCAACTGATATCTAGATTATAATCTTAAGGTTCCCTCTAACACTCTCCATGAAACCAACTTTGTAACTCAGGGGTATCATTCATAAACTCAATGAGCACAAACCAATGTGTTAATTTTGGTTCATTAGCTTTTCTCAGCTCTTAAACATAAACATATGACTGTTAATTGAATTCTACTATTATTAATGATACTATATTTAGATAAGGTATAAACAGAATATAAAAAGATTTTATTTTAATGTAGAATTTTTAAAGGTTTAATAAAGACAAAAATACATTTAATATCTCATGATTGGAATGGTGGAAAAACTGGATTTTCCTGGTTTAGATACATCAGGCTTCAGACATTTCCTCCGTTTTTTCTCAGTAGTCCATGATTCCAACCTGTGCTACCTGCAGGATTCTTATCAGGAGAGATCTCTTAACATCTTGCTATCTTCTGCCAGTGAAGAGTAACAATCTGTTCAGTGTCTGTAGTGGAAGGATATCCCAGCTGAAAAATAGATAAGATTGCAAGAGAAATACACAACAGGAGGAAGCACTTAGAAAGTTCACTCGGCAAGAATGTTCAGGAGAGAAATAGAATCTTGTCCCGCCTTTATTCATTCTAATTTTGGGTTAATTTCTGGTGACAAAACTTGTTTTCAAATATTGCCTTTGGTGCCAAAGTGAAATAAAGATGACAATTTCAAGATAATTTAAATTCATATTACATGCTTTTTTTACTTGTTGTAGTTAAACCCTGGTGGGCAGCTCAGCATCACCCAGACACTCACTTCCTGCTGGTGGAACAGGGAAGAGAATCAGAAGGTTTAAAGCAAAAAACCTTGGGGATTAAAGACAGGTTAATAGGTAAACGAAAAAGCTGCCCAAACAACGCAAAGCAAGGAACTCATTCACTGCTTCCCATCTACGGAGATATTTGGCCATCTCCAGGAAAGTTGGGCTCTGCTACACACAGCAGTTACTTAGCAAGACAAATGCCATGAAGCGTGTACCCCACTTTCCCATTCTTTCTCCATTTTGTAATGATGAGAACAATGTGGTATGGGAAATCCTTTTGGTCAGTTGAGTAAATGAGTCCTGCTGTGTGTATCCCCAATCTACTCACTGGCAGGGCATCATGAGACACAAGAAAGAATCACAGAATCATTGAACGCTTTGGGTTGGAAGGGACCTTAAAGATCACCTAGTTCCAACTTCCCTACCAAGGGCAGGGACACCTCCCACTAGACCAGGTAGCTCAGAGCTCCATCCAAGCTGTCCTTGAACACTTCTAGGGATGGGGTATCCACAGTTTCTCTGGCAAACCTGTTCCAGTGTCTCACCATGCTCACAGTAAAGAATTTCTTTATAATCTCTAATCTAAACCTGCCCTCTTTCAATTTAAAGCCATCATAGCTTGTTCTATCATTGCACACCCTTATAAAAAGTCGCTCTTCAACTGTGTTGTAGGCCTCCTTTAGGTAATGAAATGAGGCTTTAGGTACTTTTAAGAGGCCTCCCTGGACCCTGCTCTTCTCCAGGCTGAAAGACCTTGACACTGTGCAAGAACTGTCCAGCAGGAGTTAAATCATCCCCATGTTATCAATGTTTTCATCACAAATACGCAACATACTGTCCTCTGGGAAGAAGTTGAACTTTATCCCAGTCAGGATCAGTAGATTAGCTGTTGTTGGTTTTGTTTTTTTTTAAACAAATTAGGCCTTCTGGTAAAACGGCACATGCAAAGTCGTCTTAAACCAGACAGCACTGTGTTAAGGACTAGGAAATATATTTCCAGTAGTCAGACTACTCCCTTAAAAAACCCAACGAAAGAAAACATAACAAAAAATCCAAACAAAAACAAAACCAACAAAACTTAACCTTCTAAAAAAAAACAAAAAAGAAGAAATACAAAGAAAAGGGGGAAAACTCCATCATTTTCGTTCCCAATCATAGAGACCTACTTCAGGCTCTTATGAACTTCTGGTCTTTTGTTGATTTCAACAGACTCTGGATAGCTCATTTGCAGGTAATTCTTGAAACAACCTTCTAAAATCAAGCGTTAGTCTTTCGCATACCTAATCAACAGAATTATCCTCTGAAAAGTAAAAAGAAAGAAAATACCATGACAGAAGTCCTGAAAACAGAGGAAGGCTAAACTCTGACACTTTCATTCATGAGAAGATGAATCTTTTTCACTCTTATTCCAATATCTATATAGTTTTCAAAGCAAATAATAATGGAGTGAACATAATGATAGAACAGAAATACCACGGAAATAAACTGCTACTGTCATGTTAACTCTACCGAAAAATATTTCTAGAGACACGAATGCCATAATTTTATCTATGACATAATGGAATGCATCTATTTAGATAGCCCCTAAGGGGAAAAACTCAAATAACAAGCGAACAAAGAAACTCACCAAAAGCAAAAATTATTTATCTAGAACACTACGCAAAGTGCTAGGCGCATAGTTTGGTTTTGTTGTTCTTTTACAAGACAGTCAAGTGCAAATTTTTTTTTTGTTTTTGAACTTGTGTTCAACTTCCAGCAGAAAATCAAAAAGCTTTGTTAAGTATTCAGGTCCAACTGGTAGCTTTGACCCTTTTGCTTTCCCCTCACACATTCACTTTAGGTGGAAGACAATTTTGATTTGCTAATAGTAAGAAACTATATTAATAAAAAAAGAACATAAGATTAAATTTTGTAGTAAAAAGGAGAACACCCTAACAGTGTCTAAATCAAATCTAGCCAAAGTGTTCTGGCTCTACTTACAGCAATATGAAAGCAGCAGCAGTTTTTTTAACAACAGTGACCCAAAACATATATATAGCTACAGATAATATGGATTTGCTTCAGAAGTAATTTGCTGCCGTGAAATACACATTTACATGATCAGTGTACATTACAAAACCTAACTGCCTTGCTCCAACAAACGTGTCTATGATGACAATATTTTTACAGTCTAGAAGGGTGTATTACAACAACAATTTTACATGGTCTGCTTAAGATACCTAGTGAAGAAAGAGACAAAATTCAGCTTTGGAAATGAATTTTTCTTCTTCTTATCAAGGGAATTTAATTAACAAAATATCCGTAAGTTAGAAGACTCTCTATTTGGTCAGATAAATCTTATGGTCTTCTTGAATATCATTGTTTCATGAGACCATGTTCCACATAAGAACATGTGGAAATTGGTATCAAAGAGGGGTTTTTGTTTTGAAAAGAGCATTCACTTTAAAAAAAAGTTACAATTTCTGATTTTTTTAGAGTGAATAATACAAAATCTGACTTTTAAATTTGAAGGGAGAAGACTTAGATGTGTTTTGGATTAACTGAAATGAAAACCACACTTTCATGGCAGAGTTACTTCAGCATAAATTAGGCAAGTCACAGCATTAAACAGAAAATCTGTACCTAATCAGAGAGATGCAGAGAGAGAGGGGGAGAGAGAGAGACAGAGGAACAAACTACAAAATTGCCTGTGTTTTTTGTGCCATGAAGTGGCAAATTTAATCCTAGAGTGAACATACTACAACATACAGAGTCAAGCCACAGTAGTATTAATTATATATACAAGGCAATAGTGAAACTGCATCTGCAAATCCATGGCTATTCTTATTCCCACATATTCCAGAAAGTCTGAAACGGCTACAGAGAAATCCAATAAAAGCAGTCAGTGAAAACATAGAAAAATAAATCAAAAAGGACTTCAATTTTGACATTAGAGAAATGATAGTGAAGAGGCAATATGATATCTCTCACCTGAAATACCATAAATGGGCAAAAATAAATTAAGTGAAATTAAAATTGGAGTGGATGTGGAGGACTTATTCAGGATCCAGGAAAAAGTGGAAAAATATTTAGTAAATGTCTGACAAATTTAAGTTTGCAACTAGACTTCCAATCTTCAGATTAGTGTGTTTCTTTAATAACGCTCCATACAGGCAAAATGAAGCCATAAAGGTGGAGTTTAAAATAAGCTTATGACAGGAATTTAATATTTTTTCTCTTTTGCAATACAAAATACTGTATAGAGTATCACAATTATTTACTGATTAAGTAAAGAAAAAAAGAAAGTTGCACAGAGTCTCTGAGATTTCCTTGTGAAATCTCAGTTATTTTCTGTCAGCTTACACTGACAGTTGCAGCATATTTTTTCTTGCTTTTTCAAATAACTCTAAAGATAAAAATTGTAGTTACACTGGGACACTAGAAGTGATGCAGAGGGTAGGACAACATATATATTAACTTGGTCATAAAACACAGGGAAGCAGTAAGGCAATGCTTTGAATGAATGCATAACAGTTTTACAAAACTAATTTGAATATGTCTACCGATATAGTATTCCAGAGACTCAAAGCAGCTCCTAGACAGAGTATAAGTACTTTAATTGGGTGCCACCACTTATATTTAATTAAATTTTAGTTTAGTAGCTTTTCAGGTCCTTCAGTTATCTAGTTAATTTTAACTCTGCTTTAATCTGATGGAAACTTAGCTTTCAATGTCTAAAACATGTCCAATTACAATCATATATGCACAAGCTCACATTCATCATTTTCACATTAACAGCTTGCCCACATTCTATAAACTTCAAATGTTTTTTTCAGAAGTCTATAATAGCTAACAGTTAAAAATATAAGCAGGTAATATTTTTTTCAGTTAGTGCCATAAAAATTATGGCACTAGAGGTATTAAGATCCTCAGTTTCCTTTTATAGTCCATGTGAAAATTTGTGAGTCATCTATTCTAATATTTTAAACAGACTACTTGATGAAGTCATTCCACTGAGATCATGAGCATTGTTTACAAAAGAAGAGATTATTCAGCATAACTCATGATGGCAAAATCCTTAAGTGTATGGGAACTGAACTTTATAAAATAAGTGATATATCATTTGCCGGGAAGTATGTGGTAGTACAGCAGGAGAAACATGTAAAGGTTTTTCTTCCGTCATTATTGTAGTTATTTCAAATGAATTGATGTAAAGAACTGAACTAACATATAAAAAAAATGAATTTGTGCATGGTAAGTAATATACATATTGCTTTTGCTATTGCTGAATTCTTATTTCAGTTAATAAGCCAGAAGTTATCAGCCATCCATAAATGAAAAGTGCTTATTGTCTTAGCTCATGCCCACATTGCTCAGTGCAGTTCTGGGGAAAGCTCTGTCAGTGAAGAGTGGAAAGTGAAGAATGGCGAGTATGTAGACATTTTACATGCAAAGTGAGTAGCTAAAGGTAAGCCAGGCAGCTAATCAAACATCTTTAAAGCCTGCATTTTATCTGATTGAGTCAACATTCATAGAAAAGAGTTTGGCAGGTGAAAATTAGGGAGAATAGCTAGCTGTCCAAAGAAAATTGCTTTTTCAATTCCCTGTAAATTGTTGTGCTCTAGAACAGTATTAGAAGCAGACATTCAAGCTGAATATAAAAGAGGTTTGAGTCTTTAAAAAAGGGGAAAAAAGTGAGTGGGAAAAGAAGAAGAGTCTTCACACACTGTTATTGCATACTACTGAATCTCAAGAAAATCACTACACAAACAAGATACATATTATGCACTGATTATGCCAATTGTACAAGCGTGAGTAGTAAAACATGTAGGTCTTTTCTTTAAAATAAATGTCTCCTTGTTGCGTATGACTGCGTATGCCCACTTGCACCCTCGTTTGCACAACCCAGGTAGCTAAGTGCTCACTGACATACTTTACTGCACAAATGCATTCCTATGGAGTTTGTTAGATAATACATAACTGTCCAAATTGCTATACTTTGTGTTCAGCTGCATTAACCACCAAAGATTCAGTAAGTAAATGGAGATGTAAGGGTTTGTATTGACTGACTATCTAACTTCATCGTATACCTAGACTGAGAATACTCTTAGGAAAGGGCTAGAGACACTTTTTTCTTTTTCTTTTCTTAGTTCTGGAACACCAGGTAAAGGTCAAAGACAAAATAAGAAACTGAACACAGAAACTGCTACGCCGTAACTGTAATGAGTCAGTAGTTCAGAAGTCAGTGATGTAGCTAACTGTGTATTTGACAGCCTTCTGAATTTTTAGCTGAAATGACCATGTACCTATTTACAGCTTGGCAGTTCTGGGGAGAATTTCTGTCAGAAAAGAAAGATGTTACAATTGCTCTTCCATCTAGCAATATAATCGCACCTTTGGAAACAGTTAAAGAGGTCTGGCTATACATTTTGCTTCATCAAAATTGAAATGACAGACAAGAAAGAATAGAAAATTTTAAGTAATTTTCTCCCCTCTATAAAACATACATCAAGTCCGTGCGCTGACATAAATAAATGAATTCAGACCTATCTCAATGAAGACGGTCATCTGACTAATAGAGATGAAGAAAAAGTGGGGGCATTCAATGCTTTTTTTGCCTCAGTCTTTAACAATACTGATAGACTTTGAGCTGCCCAGGTCTCTAAGTTGGAACCACGAGTGTGCAAACAGTGGCTTTTCTTTTGTGGGCTCTGAAATTGTAAGGGAGCAGCTTTATTAGTTGAATCCTCACAATACCAACAGGGCCCGATGGGATTCATCTCACAGTACTGAAGGGTGTGAAGCTAGTGGGTGTTATGGCTAAACTCCTCTCAATCATCTACGAAAGTTCCTGGGACTCTGGGGAGGTCCCTGCTAACTGGAAGATAGGCAGTGTTATTCCACTACATGGAAAAAAGCATGAGGGAAGACCCAGGTAACTATAGACCTGTTATTTTAACTTTATTTTCTAGAAAAATTATGGAACATATTATACTGGGTGCTACTGAAAGTCATTTAAAGAATAATGCAATCATCAGGCACAGTCAATGTGGGTTCCAAAGGGAAAGTCCTTTTTAAATAATATGAGACCTATTGGATGGAGGGAAGGATGTGGTTTTTCTGGATTGAAGTATGACTTTTAATACTGTTCCTTTCAGCATCCTTCTGGAGATGTCATCCAACAGTGGGATAAGCAGGTTCACCATGCACTGGGTGAAGACTGGTGGAAGGTCAGGGCTCAAGGGGTTGTGGTGAAAGGGGCTGCATCTGGCTGGTCTAGTGAAAGGTGTCCCTGCTCCATGTGACAGGGGAGTTGGAATTAGAGGATCTTTAAGGTCCCTTCCAACACAAGACATTGTATGAATCTACGACAATTCTCCTTTCACCATATTCTACTAAATAAGGTTGGATATGAAAGTTTCATTTGTAGAACACAGTGTTCCTTTGCATGCAGGCCAGAGGAGACAGCTCTTAATAAGAGGATTTCCAAGCAGTTTTGCATTTCTTGATCTGAATCCAAATTTTAAAATTAATTTAATCTTTAGCTAATTTTCTCTTATGCTCATTTAAGGACTTCTCTGAGGTTTGGCTTGATTGGTTTGGGGTTTTTTTCTGTTTGTTTGGTTTTTGTTTGTGATACTTTGATGCTTACTTAGTCTGCTTTACATCCTATATATTATCACACATTAGCCTTCTGCAGTCTTTTTTTGTCTGCATTGTAATTCGCTCTTTTTGCAGTGTTTCAGGGGTTGGGTATTTTTTTCACTTTGTCTGCTTCCAGCAATGACGAAACAAATGCCATTTTTCTTTGTTTTTCTCTAACCATCTTTTACCTATTTCAGTATCTTCTAGTCAATATAAAAGAAAGACGTGTCACAACTTATGCAAACCAGATCAAATATCTTATTGTAGCACTTGGTTGAATATCAGCTAATTGGAAAAGTTGCTCAGCTGGAATACAGTGTGAGATGTATAAATAATGGATGCATCCATTTTATCTTTTCAGGAGAACTCAGTACAGTTCAGCACATGTACTGGAGTCCCTGCCCCTTTTGTACCTCAAAGACTGTCAAACGATTTTGCTTCATATTTAACACCAGAAATTCACAGCCGTCCTGTGAATTCCATACACTGAAGGGTGGTCAATGAAGTCTAAGATCTCTTCACAGATATCTCTGTCAAAGGACTCAAAATTTATCCTCTGTCTGCTCACAAAGTAACATTCTGCTCAAGATAAAAGATGTAGCAGTATAAATAATGAGGTGAATGACAACTTGCACCAGTCAAGTGGGAGGGAGAATTCACCCTAGCTGAAAACAGCAAATAGGAAGAAAAAGTGGTAAAGAAAGGCAGTGTTGAAACTATTTAACCTTACAAACAGCTGAGAGCTTTTTTCTGTTATATTTTTAAAGCGCTGCTGTTAAAACAGTAATATAATACATTATACGAAGATCAAGGCTGTTAGATCAGCACTTACTACTCACTATAAAACATGGTATTTCAGAATTTTTGATTTATTTATGGTTTTCTAGAAACTCGAGGAACTCGTAAATGTAGTGAGAGGTTTACATGATTAGACTATCAAATTAAAGCAGGAGTGAACTGAAGAAAGTTTTGCTGGATTGTTCTGACAGCGTGAGGGTTTCTAGAGCTGAGACAGATGGCACAATGTATACATGTAAGTACATGTATAACATGTACACTCTGTTCAAACTCTCAAACACTTCCCATCTTGTAAATATCCTAAGGGTATTCAGATTAAAATTAATATTAGGGTTCAGGCATGACACAGAGATCAAATAATTGCTATACAATTGTGTGCAGAAAGTACCCAATAATTTTATGCTAATTTTAAGATCAAATATTAGTATATTTTTGAGGCTAGGCTTGCTCTAAAAATTAGATGATCATACCTCAAACTATTTTACTGCCTAACATAATATCTCAAAGTTTCTATGCACTCCAGAATGACCAGACATTTTGCATTAGTTAGGACACAGTAGCTGAAATGTATCGTATTAATATTACACTTATAATTCCAAGATACGTAACAACTGATGCACTTAAAATTCTACAGGGATGTCTGAGATGTTCTCAAGCCTCAGTTTAGCTTGAACTTTCCAAGGTCTCTCTTCCTACACTGAAGGAATTGTCCTCACCACAGAGCAATAGTCCTTGTTCCTCTAGGCTTATTGTGAAGGGAAAAAGACCCAAGTAACAAAATCCCCCAAATGCAAACCACAGCAAGTAACTGTTTGTATTTTACTGAAACTGAACTGTTAGTGCATTTGTAGATACTAAGATTCAGGCCAATAAGCTGCATTTCATTCATACCTCTGGACATTTAAATCTTCACCTGCCTTGTCTATGGCTTTTCTTTTTTTGGTGTACTTTTTAACACACTGGTAGAGTGTTTAGACCCCCACCCCCCCCACCTGATTAAATTTTTTAAAAAATTATATTTAGAAGAATTTAAAAAATTTATTTAGTCTTCTGAAAAGCATGAGATGCCAATTCAAGAAATATCAACAATTGTATCAATGGTATAACTTACTTCCTTTTTGCATATAGTATTAACCTATCTTTTCAAAGAAAATATTTTTTTCTCCTACTTTCAACATCTTACTGTTAGAGAGAATAAAAACAGGAAAAAAAGCCCTTTTTATTAGATTTGTCCAAAACATTGAAATCTGCTAGCTGAAATGATGCCATTTTAATCAAGTCCAATTGCCTGCTTGCCTATGAAGACTAGATGGCTTTTGAGATCCTTAGAGTGTCCAAAGCACTAGGTTGAGAAGTTTTTCTGGGACACTGAAAGAGCAGTTATTCTTGAGCTGATTGAAACTGTGTTTGAACCACTTCACGGTAGTGGTCTAACTATTCATTCTACATTTCATGTTCTAACTTTTTCTAACACAGAGTGAATTAAATAACACGGGCTTTCATAACAGTTTGTATTTTGAGACTCTTATCCTGAATCTTTGTACCTCCAGATAAGACCATCCAGGAAAACAAAAAAAAAAAACAGAAGAAGAAGATCAAAAGAAAAAGAAAAAAAAGAAGAAAATAGAAAACTAAAATGCAAATACATGGGAAAAAGAAAAGAAGAAGAAAGGAGGGGAAAGGGAAATAAAAGACTTCCAGAGGAGCAGCTGTGTTTAATAACTTGAGAAAGAGCAGTTGATTGAAATACACAGAATCATCCTGCAGAAATCCAGTTTTGGGAAAACAGTAACATTTCATTACAATTTTAAGCTTTTTTTTAAAATTTATTTAGTCTAAATTTTGCCACACAAAATATTTTGGGATGTAAGGCAGAGTTGTCAGGGAACACTGGGTTTAGTCCTGAGGTAGCAGGACAGTTATAATTTTGTGTTCACAAGGGGAAATGAGAAAGACGTAAGGAAGGCGGCTTGATGAAGACCTGCTCACGAAAAACTAGAATTATTATCTAGTAGAAGCATAAAATTTGACAGTGGCATTATACTTCACAGATAACCCTGTGCACTGAATAAATGTTATTTTCTCAAGCAGTATAATGCATCATGCATAAAAAAGAAGTAGGGATGCAGAGAAGACAGGTTTGTTTATTTGTACAGAATTCCCTTAGGCTTTTTCCTGCAATGGGTGTAATTCTTTCCGAATCTATAGCTAAAGCAGTGTACATCAACAGATAAAATCCTCAGGGTATCTCAAATTGATTACTCCAGTTCATAAAAAGAGCTCCAATTCCCAATTAAATATATGCCTCAAACCCATTAAACAATAACAAATTGGCCTAGAGATCAACTTTGAGAACAATAAAATTATTGTGGTTATTTCTTAATTTTGAAACAAACTAGTTCCTGACTAAGAAAATAATAAATAAATCTGTGTCTAAAATCCATAACTGGAAATATGCTATACAAAAATAGATCACCAGACTATTTCTCTTAGTGGAAGCCAGAGTTATTTCGAGCTTAAGGGCTCTGGCAGCAGAAAGCACATGAAGAACATTGCGGTTATAGCTTTTCAAGCAATTTGCTATCAGGATTTCCCCATAAGGATTATATCCTGGTTTTGCTGCCCAGAGAGACATCAGGGCTGTTCCTGACAGCATGTAGCCAACACGTAAACGATGAACTCATTAACTGCATCTCTGGTACACCTTGCATTGGCAAAGCTCCTGCATGCTCCTCCTTGGCAAAGACTTGTATTTTCCTTCACTGTGGGGATTCATAAAGAACGGAGCATTGGTAATCCTACTTGTCCTTTCCAACAGATTGGTAGCCCTGAGGCATAAACGAAGCTCAGTCTATACAGCAGCTAAAGACACAGGTTTTTGGTTTTTTTTTTTTTAATTTCTTCTTCTTCTTTTTTGTATCATAAGAAAGTACACAAACCAGGATGTCTCTGTTGATAAATGCAACTAAAAAATTGGAAGGTCCATTTTACATAAATTTGTATTAGCTTGATCCTTGTTCTTCCATTCTGGGCTTTGTGGACGCCTGTAGTGGATTTGCCTTTGACAGAGTTAATTTTCTTCTTAGTAGCTGGTACTGTGCTGTGTTTTTAGATTTAAGCTGAGAATAATGTTGATAACACGTTGATAATGTTGATGTCTGTCAGAGCCTGAAATAGTTCATGCCTCAGACATTGATTTAAAGTTTTGCTCATTATAACAAAAACTGTATAAAGAAGCTACAACCAAAGAAGCCTCCCTGAAGATACCTGACTGGGACTTTGGACTGTAAGTTAAACCACTAAGATTAGATAAAGGGAAAATCCATTCTTTAATCATCTCAGGCCCAGGAAAAAACAAATAAGGCTGAAAAAGAAGAATGCATCCACAAGAAAGTCAAATACAAGAAAGATTCTTCCCTGGCTCAGTTTGGGGTGGGAGAGACCACAGCCCACAGAAGCCAGGTTTACACAGACTCCCCCCCGAAATGAGGCAGGAGGGGGAGGAGGTTTCGGGTGTAACCTCTGGTTAGAGGCAGTGAACACCCATCCTCCCTTACACAAACTGGCCCAGCTGCAGAACCCCCAACCCCACAGGCCACATCCAAGGACATTCACATGAGAGGCAGCTGAGGGGGAGTCATGGTCCATCAAAGATGCCCCAAAGTGTCCCCCCGAGTCATTCCTGAAGGCTTGCACCACAGGACTGCACGTGATGCAACAAACCCAGAGTCTGTTGTAAGAGACAATGGCAAACTCCTCCCCCGCAGGGAGGTGCCTGGGTTTTCCTACCTAGCCTGAGCTTATATTAACCGACCGAATTTACGCTTTCCAGGGGGACCTTCACCACCAAGAAGACCAGCTGGAGAGGATCAATGGAGCATCGTTGGGATCCATGGAGTGGTGATATTTTCCTTTTTCTGTCACCCTCTTTCTGTCCCCCCCCCACCTATCTTCTATTTCTTTCTTTCTTTCTCCCTCTCTCTCTCATATTTACTATCAAATAAAACCCATGCTATTGTCACTGGCAAATGGTCTCATTTGCGCCTTAATTCAGGCAGAGGTATTTTGAAGAACTTTAATAACCAGATCATGACAATGTCTTGGCTGTTGCTGAGCAGTGCTTACTCTAAATCAAGGACTTTTCAGTTTCCTGTGTTCTGCCCGTGCAGAACTGCTGAAAAACCCAGAAGGGAGCAGGGGCAGGACAGATGACCTGAACTGACCAAAGAGAGTGACTTCTGTGAGAATGAGAAGTATATTAATAATGAAACTTTTCGAACATAGAATTAATTTTAGAACATAAAATATATGAAAATAGTTTTTTCTGTAATGTAACTTTCAATTAATTAGTTGAAATGTAAGTTTCATAGAAGTTCAAATACATTATAGTTTTTTTAAGGTTTTTTTGTGGGTTGGTTGCTTGGTTGGTTGGTTGGTTTTTTGCAACATAGATTTGCAAAAAGATTGCAATTATATCCATGATTCTTTTGCTGCGTAATCATCTTGCTTGAGCTTTTCTTTGGTTTTCATAAATTATTTTAAAAGCCTTCATACAGAACAAACTGCAGTTATTACAGTCAGAGTCCTACCTAGAATCTTCAGCATAAATATGGACCGTGTTTGGGTTTTTGTAGTTTTGTTTGGTTATTTTAATTTTGTTTTCATACTGGGCATTGAATTCATGTTACTGGCAAGTTCTTTCCAGTGTATGACTACACCATCATCCCAATTGCATTGACCCATTAGATTAATTCAATTCTAAGCAATCAAGAGATAAATATTTCTTAAGCGAGATAACAGTGCAGGAAGAAGAAATTTTCTTTGCACTTCTTTTTGATTAAATTAACCTGCTGCAAAAGAACACCTTTCAATCAAATGAAAGAGACACAGACTTAAGTCCCCACAGTTTATAACAAGTAGACTAATTGCAGGGTTTTCATACAGCTAGGAATGACAGGAACAGAGTACTGAGCAGGAAAAAAAGAATTTATGACCACAATTATGTATAGTTTAGAAGTCTTAGAAATAAAAGTCTTAGAACGAACCAATACTCTGACGTTATGCATTCATTTTATTTTTTAAAGCAATTGTGTTCATTTAATCTAAATTCACAGTGACAGAAGTAGACTTTATATTTTAGCATAATTGAATACCAGATGGGAAATCACACAAATAAAACAAGGGAACACTAAAAGAGAGAACTCCAGTATTTGCCATTTCTGCTGAAACTGGCATTTCTTTCTTAAGAGATACAGATTGTGTTCAGAAAAAACCCCAATCTATCTTTTCTTTTTTTGTTTTATTTTAAATATTTTTCTGTTATTCAGAAATAGATTAATTGACCTCATTTGATGAGAAACAATTTTCCTTTTTATTTGTTTGCTTCTTCTTGAAGAGAGCAGTTTGCAGAGATGAACATCATTATATAATTCAATTAAAAAAAATTATTTTTCGTAACAGTCCTGGTTTTCAGCCAAGACAGAGTTCCTTTTTCTCAGTAGCCATGAAGATGTGAAGCCTGGAGCCCTGTGGACATGTGTGGGCTGTTATTCTGTACCATCTACTGCAGGGAGAAATAAGGGATTCTCACTTCTAGGAAGGAGGGAGCCATGGCTTTTAGAAGAAAAGTGCCACCATGAAGGGTCCGTTCACCATTTTGTTCATTGTCTCATGGTTCTGCCACATCAGTTCAGGCTCCATGAGCAATTTTTGCATGTAAATCACCCTATTTTTGTATACTTTTGTTATTGATATTGTTGCTGTTACCGTTTGTTTTCTTATCTCATTGTTGTTACCAGTAAATTGTTCTTATCCCAACTATGCTCCTCTGCCTTTTGTTTCCCTCACAAGAGGGGGTGGGAGGAGGGGAGAGGGTGTGTTGTTCCTAAACCACAACAATAATTTTGTGGGTTTTTCCCATCTCTGTATCTGCGATATTTTTATCAGTTTCCTGGAGCGCTGCGAGGGGTTGGCTACCCAAGTTCTTTTCCTCTCACTGTTTGGTTACCACAAGGACAATTTGGCTGTAAAATCAAGGGAGAGCCATGGCTTCCTGCAATACCTGAGAGCAAAAGAGTGAAACTGACAATATCCTCCACGTTCGGGAAGTGTAATATCAAGTTTTTAAACCAAAATGGTAGAAATTCTGAGCACACACTCTGTTTGGTTTTTTTTCCAAAGAAATGGATATTTCACAAAATAAATAAAAAAACCTCATTCTCATAAAAATTCCAACTTAATGTAGCACAAGTTAAGAAGCTCTCTGGAGAACCTGGAATTATGTCAGAGGTTTGTCTGCATCAAGTCCTCCTCTCGTGTTACTGTATCAATTGCATCCTTTTGGTGACTCAAACATGTGTTGTAATATGCAAAAACCAGACCAATAGTAGTGTTGCATGGGAGGTTTTCTCTTCAGTAAATTCTTATGCGAATTAGTCAGTGTGCAAAATACAAATTTTGAAGACTTTACTCTCTAAAATTAACGTGCGATTGTATACAGAGTAGGCACATCCCAACAGTCTGATTTCAGAGAAAACAGTTGTGATTGTTACAAGGTTAAGTGCAACTTCCAGAAAACAGTCATCAAGGAAAACTAATAAAAATATTACCAGGGCAAAGAAAGGGGAACCTCTATAAAATAAGTATGCAAATGACTTTCAGAAGTAATTTTTAGAACGTTATTGAATCTACCCTTGGGATTTTCTTAGAAATAAATGCTTCAGGTTCTCATCTACACCGACTTGCTGGAATGTGCTGTAGGTAATTAGATATTGATTCTCGCTGTCAATGGGTATACCACCTATTATCCATTTCCATGCAATGTGAAATGTATAAAGTCTGAATTAATCTTGGAACTACTTTTAAATAGTTACATTTTAATTACATATTCTGTGCCACTAAGAAAACTAATCCCATTAGAAACCGAAGACCATAAGAAATTTTTAATGGATAAGTGACTCAAACTTTAGGAGCAGTAACTGAAATTTGCTCACTGCTGTTTTTCATATGTACATGTATTTGTAATGCTTTCTGATCTGATCATGTTTGGTCTCATTCTACAGCAAATATCTGTAGAAAAAATGTCAATAGAAATAACTAAAATCAATCTGAGATTAATTTTTCTTGGAAAGTTATTACAAGATCAATGTCTAGTTCCACCTACAGTAACTATTGTTTTTAGAGTAGTTAATCATAGAATCATAGAATATGCTGAGTTGGAAGGGACCCAGAAGGATCACTGAGTCCCAGCACTGCACAGGACCATTCCCAAGAATCACACCATTTGCCCGACAGTATTGTCCAAACACTTCTTGAACTCTGACAGGCTGGGGCAGTGACCACTTCCCTGGGGTTCCAGTGCTCAAACACCCTCTGCGTGAAGACCCTTTTTCTAATACCCAACCTAAATCTACCCTGATACAACCTCAGACCATTCCCTAGGGTTAATGTAACCTAAAAAATCTTGCATTATGTTCCTCCGTGCTCTACCTGATGATATTATTCTTCTTTGTCTTACTTAAAAATATTTTTTCTCTGATTTGATCTAAGTGAATAAAGTTAAAGAATAAAGCCAAACAGAGTTGTTAGAAGAAACACAAATAGCTCTGAAGAAGTAGCTAAATATGCTGTTTAGCCATATTCACATATTGAATATTTTGCTGGTACAACCATAAGCTGATTTTTTTTTTGGTCTTGACTGAGTTTCTGTCTGCACGTTTCTGTGCAGATGAACTGGGTACCAAGAGTAGAAGGCCACTGCTTAAATGTATTGTTTTTCCTAAGATACATATCATATTGAGCATGAAGCAAGAGATAATCAGCTTTCCTTTGAAGAAACAGGGGGTTTTGTAATTATATGGTGCTAAGAGGACCAGTATGTTCTAAAGTTGTTTCCTTGTAATTTGTCACAGTGTTTCACTGCCTTGATAAATTAAGGGTTTTACTTTCCCTTTCTTAGCAAGTTAGAACTCTTTTACATATTTAAAACTCCATAGGAATAAGGGTATTATATGGATGAACTCCTTTGTCTCTGAATCTAGTACCTAATTTATATTACAAAAAGGAAAAGTTATGTATCATAAAACTTCTTTTCTTAATTATTTTTATTTCTGAGTTTGTGGAGTCTGTTGATATGCATTTGGAGTATTAACCATAATTATGCTATTCCCTGCAAAACTCATGGCTTAAGTTTTGCTTAAAGTAGTTAACTGAGAACCCATTATTGAGTAAATCACCCTAATTACTTTGATGTCTCACTCAAATGTATGTCCATGAAATTATATGAGCCATGACTAAGCTTCTGAAAACAGGTACTTTCTCAGTTTTTCCCACAGGACGTGTAGTGTATCTGAGTCTTCTTCCTGTCTTTCTGGAAGAAACAGTAGCAGAAGTCCAGAGCTTCCAGGCAAGACAACAGTGTGCGATGCCTCACTGTGCCAAAAATGTGCATTCAAATGAAAGGATCTCAATGAAAACAATAAAAAAACCCAAACAAAAAGCCAACCAACCAACCAAGAACCACCCCCCCCCCAAATTAAAGAAAAAATAAATAAATAGAAACAAACAATTTTTGTCAAGATTTAAATGTTAGTTGTTTGCACAGTTTTGAATGAAGTAATTTGCCTCTTGCTGTCTCCACCCAGAGAAAACCAATTAATGTTGCAGTCTGCTAAGGACAATTTAGTTTTTTCCTTCTGACAGCTGATGAAGCCAAATAAAGAAGGGGTCTCAAGTTTATATAACTTGGCAGCATTCTTTAGACATTAACAGCAGATGGTGATATCGTCTCATTTCAAAAATTTCTTTTTTAGTGATGGTCATATTAAAAGAAATATTCAGGGTTTAATAAGAATTATTGTGACATCAATTTTTTTTTCTTCTTCCTTCAAGTCAAAAGATTAGAATCTCAACAGTTACTACAATCAGTGGCTTAAATAATTCCATTAGCCCTACCTCTGGGGGAATTACATAAATTTGGATTAATGATGTATCAAACAATGAGGTCCTAGTTTGTAGTAGTCTTCCTACCACTAAAGTCCAGCAGGAAAGACCTATTTTATTGTATATGATAAAGATGGCAGATTCTCAGATGCTAAGCAAGTTTTTTGTTGCCAGCTTGCTAATAGTGCAATAAGTCCTGGTGACAAATTCACAATATTATGGACATCCTTTCATTTTTCCTTAAGACTTGTCAGACTGCTGCCAATAATTGAGAAAAAGATGGTTGGGTTGAGCTATTCAGAGGAAAATGCAATAGGATGTTGCCACAGTCTTTGTAACATTAAATATTTGAGTAAACATCCCACCCTAAGGTCAGGTGGGAAAAAACAAAACCAAAGAGAATTAATTATCAGCTGCTTGTCATCAGAAATTCACACACTGATTACCCATTGCTTCCTAACAGCTTGAATGGCTGTCACAGAAGTGCACACGCAGACAGTGAAAGTATGTTACAACACCGCACAGAACAAATGGTCAGCACTGAATATAATGGAAAACGGCAACTCCTGTGTAAACTTTCATTCAACTGATGCATCTGGCAAGTGAGAAGAATTATATGAAACTGGCATGGGCATTTTAGGAATGCAAAATCAACAGAGGAGTAAAGTGAAAGAAAAAACTATGTGTAAAATCCAAAAAGGCCATTGAAAACTATCGAGTCAGACTCATAGACACTATTTATGAACCTGATATTCTTCTATGACAAGATGGCACCCTTAGTGGATGGAGAGAAAATCTGTGCATGTTGTGTATCTGGACTGCAGTAAAGTATTTGATGCTGTTTCTGCAGCACTCTCGTGGAGAAACTGGCTGCTCATGGCTTGGATGGGTGTACTCTTCTCTGGGAAAAAAAAGGTCTGGATGACTGGGCCCAGAGAGTGGTGCTGAATGGAGTTACACCCAGCTGGCAGCCAGCCATGAGTGTTGTCCTCCAGGGCTCAGGATTGAGGTCAGTCCTGTTTAACATCTTTATGAATGATCTGGATGAGGGGATTGAGTGCTCCCTCAGTAAGTTTGCCGCCAACAGCAAGTGAGAGACTGGAGAAAATGATTACTGGCTCAAAACAACAGAAGTGTGTGTGTGTCTCTGTGTGTGCGTGTGCACGCGAGTGTGTGTGTCTCCCTTCTTCCCCCCCACGTATTTCACTTGTTTTGAGCCAGTAACCATTTTCTCCTGTTTCTTACAGGATAAGAGTATTTATCTGCAGGAGGGAAGGGAAGGCTCTGCAGAGGGATCTGGAGAATCTGGATCAGTGGGCTGGAGCCAATTGCAGAGGTTCAATAAGGTCCAGTGCCAGGTCCTGCTCTTGGGGCACAACAACCCGTGAAGCACTACAGGCTGGGGGCAGAGTGCCTGGAAAGCCACTCAGAGAAAAAGGCTCTGCGGTGCTTGTCAGCAGCTGGCTGAACATGATCCAGCATATGCCCAGGTGGCCAAGAATGCCAACGGCCTCCTGGCTTGTGTCAGAAATAGAGTAGCCAGCAGGACCAGGGCAGTGATTATCCCCTTGTACTTAGCACTGGTAAGGCCATACCTTGAGTGCTGCGTTCAGTTCTGGATCACTCTCTACAAGGAAGATATTGAGGTGCTGGAGTGTGTCCAGAGAAGGGCAACAGACTTGTGCCTCCACAGAGAAAATTAACAAGCTATTAAAAAGTATCAGAATGGAAATAAGTGTCATGGAGCTGATCTTCTTGGATATTTTAGAGATGTCGATAGTGACTAAATATGCATTTGGTCCAACTGTGTAATATATCATGTACTTAAAATCACAGTGGATGCAAAATCATTCATTTTAAACAGATTTTTATATCCGACAGTTTGTCTCTTTGAAGCAGACTTTCCTGACTCAGTGGTATAAATAAATTAATTAATAAAAAATGAAAAAGATCTTGAAAACTTAATACATTGCTAACCATAGTTGACTATATTTTTTTCTTTCTCATTTACATTGCAGATACTGTGATCTAAATGTTGATTTGCCTTCAGCACATTATTTTGCAGGAAATGATACGCAATTGGCATTCAAGTCATTCTCTGTATACTGCTAGTAGTGGGTTGCTTCCAGAAGGGACAAATGTCTTAAGATTCATTTAAAAAATCCAACATATTTTCTTTTCACTGTTCTTTTCTGACATAATTTAAATTTAAAAGAGTAAAATAAATTCCACATCTAATCAATAACAAGATTGTGTTTAGAAAATAAATGATACTGTGTTAAAGTAAAAACAACATACTCTGTCACAATAATTTGCATATTTTATCGATCATTTCAGTACACTTCATTTGGTATTCTATGAGATAGCTTTAAACAGAACAGAACAGAACAGAACAGAACAGAATGTCCTCTGCACACTCATAAT
>VZTA01029682.1:59907-73907 GCA_013398855.1 Mohoua ochrocephala
TTTTTAACCATGTAATGTTATGGAAATCTCCAATATTGAAATGAGAACCATTTTTCCTTCTGTCACAATCAGATGATTAAATATATAAAAGCTTAAAATGCTGTGTAACATTATCTTGAACTACAGTACATAAATGATGGGATTTGAAAATGTGTGTTGCATGCATTTTCAAAGAGGTGTAATGTTCAAACTGCAAGCAACTACTCTGTTGACTAGGCTTTGGAATGAAGTTTAGACAGCTGAAGAAGATGTTGAAAAAGACAGCTGAGAACAGAAAAAATGCTGATCATATTTATGCTGAATAACAAAGTGATGAATGTTGCAGGTAGCACCATCAGGGAGGGCTGGATCTCGTAGGTCCAGAGGCAAGTTATGAGAAACAGCCAGACCTCATAGAGAAATGGAGAGGAGCCCAGGGGAATCTTTGCAGACTATGATCTTGCAAGGAAGGCAGTGCCTAGGCAACTATATCACCAACATTGTGCAAGGCTGAGACTGCTTACATAGTGGTATGAAAATGGGTTATACCACCATTTGGAGGCACTTTTCCAGCTTGGAGAAATGGGCAAGCAGGCATCTCAGAAAGTTCATCAAGAGGGATGTGCTAAGTCCCGCAGCTGAGAAGGAATAACTCTATATGCCTATAAATGCTGGGGTCTTACTAGCTGCAAAACAGCTTTGCAGAAGAGGGCCTGGCAGTCCTGCTGCATGCCAAGCAGAATATGAGCCAGTAGTGCACCTTTGCAGAAAAAAATAACCAAACAGCCTCCTGGGTGGCATGAGGAAGCAACCACCGGGTTGAAGGAGTGATCCTTCCTCTCTACTCTACCCATATGAGAATTGTCTGGAGTGATGGGGTGCTGGGCCCAGTGCTAGGATCCCCATTACAAGATAGACATGAAGACACAGAACTGAGTCCAGCAAAAAGCCACAAAGATGGTCAGCAGATTGGAGCACCTCTCATAGGAAGAGACTGAGAGAGCTAGGGCTATTAAGCTTGAAGTGGAGAAGGCTAAAAGGAGATTTTGCCAATGTGTTTAAAGCCTTAAATGAGGGTCTAAAGAAAATGAAGTCAGAGTCTGCTCAGTGGTGCTCAGTAACACGACAAGTCAGTAGACGCAAATGGAAATGCAGAAAATTACATTCAAATATAAGAAAACACTTCTCCTATGACAGCACTCAAACACTAGAACAAGCTGCAGAAAGAGTGTGGGTTCTGCATCCTTGGAGATATTCACAACATGATTGGATCAGCCCTGAGCAACCTGTTCTAGCTGACTAGGTGGGATTACAGGACCTCCAGAGAGGCCTTCAAAACTTAACTAATCCATGGTCCTGCAAGTTTACGAAATACCAAATTTCCATACAGATGTAACAAAACATGTGATAAATGGGGAGGAAATCAATATAGACTGGATGTTTATCTGGAAGGACAATAGGACAGAGAAAAGGAGGTAAGCAAGTAGGACGGCTGTTGGAGGGGCAAGGGCTGCAGATTGAGTGGTTTGTGTTTCCAGGCTCCCTGGAGTCGCTATCAAAGCCTTGCCTGGGTCACCCTGGCTGGGGCCAGACAATAAACCAAACCCATCGCTGTTAGTACCTCATAGGAGAGGGGCTGGCTTGAAAACAGGTGGAAAACTTTTTTGAAAAAGAGACAAGGAGAAAAGCATTTTCTAACATGGAAGAACTGAGACCCTTTTTGCATTTCAAAGCCACGCAGGATTGTATTTCAAGAAAACTTTATTTTTGGATTTTGTTTTAGGATTACATGCAAAAGCTTATTCAAAAAAGTAAAGTAGATCAGAGCAGTAGAAGACTCAATGGGTTGTGTGGCATGTCCTACTCTTTTTCTGGTGAGAGAGAACCCACCCGTATCAAAAGGATGGTACAGGAGAGTGGTAGCAGCAGCTGGATATAAATAAAACTTCCTACCTTGCCACCTTAGGGATGAAAGCACCTATATTGTTTGGTTTTGGTTCATGGGGTTTTTTGTTTGGGGTTTTGTTTTTGAGGGTTTTGTTTTGTTTTGTTTTGTTTTGTTTTTCTCTAAGAAAAATCAAAGCTAAGATGAGTAGTTCATCCTTCCTGAAAGTGTGTTAATTAGGACTTCAGGCTTTTTCCATTTCTTTTAGCAGTGCTCCAGTCAGCATTAAGAACGTTGCACAGAACCATTTAAAGAGCTATTAGAAGAGAAAATTGATTCATACAAGAAGTCTGGACAGTCAGGAAGACTGCCTTGCAACTTGCAGGGTCAGCTTACCTAATTAACAGTTGAAGAGGTTTTTGATCTCACTACTCTTTTATAAAGGGACTAAATCAAAAACCATAGATGTTTCCCAAGTGTTTGTGAGTTTGTGAACCTTGTAAAACTCCATCGCTTCAAGGACAGCTGGGCTTTGAGGAGTTGGTAGTTTAAGATTTAGGAAGGTTCTGTTTATTGTGCTCGTCCCGGAACTGTAATTATTGAGTCATGGGGTACTTTGGGATGCACACTTAGGCTCTGTGGGTTGGTTGCATATGTTATTTTGGCTTTTGCAACTTTCGATAATCCTGGAGTCACAAAAAATTATTCAGCTAAGCAGAAGATTATTGCTAAGAGACTGAATGGTGTCCTCAATTATTCAGATTCAGTTTAGGTGACTGGAAGCTTTATTTAGAAATTTCATTTGTGGAGCTGAGATGGCTGTATTTGAAGCATCCTTTTGTGTGTGCCTGTGTCTACCTACACAGTTTACTGAAGATAAATGAAAGGAATTAAAAGAGTGGCTCAAAGTGCTTATTGGTGTTGTCAGATGTGAATTTTAAGCAAGGAGAAATGCTCTTGAAAATTAAGATACTAAAATAGATCAAACCGGGAAAAAGGCCACAGGAAAGCTAAGTAAATTTTTATGCAAATTGATAGGCCCAATTAAAACCATCAGACTTCATTATAATTGTGCAAGTACAGGTTACAGCTTCTCTATCTATACAGGGATATTAGCTATATGACTCAATTCTTTGCTATGTAGATGGAAACAACAGTTCTCTAGAGGAAACCCATCAATTCTGGAAAACATTAGCATTCAGGGCTATTTTGGCAAAAAACCTTTGAGTAACAAAAATTTAATATATGCAAGTTGCATACACATACACTATTTATACACATACATATATGAAATAGCAAATGAATACATAATAATTTAAGTAGTAATAAAACTTTATATTTATTAGATAGTTTTAATGTCTACTTTTTAGAATAGAAAGGGGTTTTTTAGCTAAAGAGCAGAGAAGGAAATTAATTACAGCTTGCCTGCACTGTGACTTGCTTAGAAAACTGTGTCTTTTATAGAAAGATACTTGTAATTTCAAACTTTCCAAATTGGTCACCCGGACTCAGTAGGACTGCCAATTCAAAAAGAGGATCAGCTTTAAACCCCAATCCTGACACTGCCAAATTTCAATTTTATGAGAGAAAAGACTGTGTCTTGCTAAGTCTGTCAATGTCAATGACTTTGCTCTTTGCTCAGGCAAGGCACACTGACCTCTGGGCCTCCACTGCGTTGTGTACACCTTCAGCTATCAGCAGAACCTGGACTTCAGCTATCTTCAGCAGAATCTTGGACTGGGCCACAAGTTTTTAAGGATGACATAGGAGTTGACATTTATTAAAGTTATTTAATGTAGGTCTTGCGTATGGCTGATATGACTAGATTCCAGAGATCTATGAAGACCTGAATAACTGCTACTTTACCATCATTCTCCTGGAAAATATCAAACTATTCATCAAGTTGAGGTCGTATATACTGAGGCCTTGTGAAAAATCCCAGTATAGTACAGCCACGTATATTATAACAAGTACTTAGTAGATAGCAATGGTAGCAAAACTCAGTTATGCATAATTAGTCATATCAAGCTATTTTTGAACTCCTTTAGTACTTGGCAGAATTTTTCTCTCAATAGTGCTTCATGTTCCTTAAATCCAGCCACTAATTCTTATGACTGTCAAACGCCTCAGTGAGGGTTTATAGAGCAACACGGAAAGTTTTGCACTTTATTAGCTCCAAAGAAACAGTCACTATATACAGCACCAGTGGGTGGTTTTCCTCTTAGTTGCAGCATAAAGAACTTGGCTGTACCTGTTTGCTTTAATGGATACATCTGTTCCTTTTTGGCCTATAAATTTCAATGTCATCCTAATGTCAAATTCAGACGAAAGCTGTGTTTTAAAGTGATAGCGCATGACGAGCTTATGCAATTTAACAGCAGATTTCATTCTTCATAACTGCTTTTGAGAAAAATGTTTTTGTCATGGTGACATGCCATATACCGTTTCGCTCTTCTGTTTTTAACCCTGTTAAAACCTTGCAATTTTAAAGATGATTTCATCTTTCAGCTAAGTGAAAATACTCCATTCAAGTGATCGTTCTTCCATCATTTAGTAAAACCTTTTGAAGATGTCTGCTAAGGGGTGTCATCCCATGGCAAGGAATAGATCTTATTTACTTATAAATGTTAAGTAAAAGTTGACAATTTTACGTCACATTCACCCAACTTATTTTGTCCCACACATTTGAGTTCTGCTAATGAGACAACACATTTCTATTTTTGGCAGAATATTCTCCTTCAGTTAGAGAGGGAATTTAAAAGTAACATTGCACTGTAAGAGGAAAGTCATTCCCCATCTTCACAGCCCAAACAGGGACTCATCTTTCACCAGATTGGCTCTTAGACTCACAGCCCAGGCTTGGATTTTGAAGTCTGAGAAAGACTGCCGACTGCTTCTTTTCACAATTTCACTCCTTAAACATATTATCAAGATTACCAGTGAACACCCCTAAAGTCCCACACTTCTTCAATTTACTTTTAGGTAGATGAAAACTTAGCTGACTAATTTTTAAATGTTTTTCAAGTTCTGTAACTGTAGAAGGGATTAATATAGCTCTAGCAATAAAGGGAATTCAAGTGTTCATAAAAAAAGAATAAAAGAGAAACATCAGGGTCTATGCAGAACTTCTCAGTTAAAAATCTAGAAGAAGAGCTAGAAGGTTTTGTAAATTACAGGGGTCTGATGCTTCAGAAATATTGAGATAATTATAATCAAATATTTCAGTACTGGGTTCAGCAGTGGAGTGGCAGCTACCAAAGGAGCTGGACCACCTATATATTTGTAGGAGTGGGATTATTAGGAAGGGAAAAAAAGGGAATATCTTTATGAAGACAGTTGAATTCTAATTTGGACTATTAGACAATATCTTTGCATTTGGTATGAAATTCTTACTAGATGATAGACAATTCACTTTTTAATTGGATAAAAACTTTTAATTGACTAAAACCCAGACTTTTTACACACAGTCATTAATGGCATTTTTCTCATTTTTGGGTGCCTGTGTTGAAGCTCAGAATCCTGATTACTAGAAAAATTGGAAGCCCTGAGAAAGAAAGTTTTGCTGGAATATACACTCTTAAGTCATGTGGGAAATTAGCTACTAGTGGTCTCATTCAGAACGCCTGGAATTAATGGAAGTATTTGGCTGACATCACTCTATGCATCAGTTCTTCACTTAAAAAATAACGATGGTAATTTCTGTTTGTTTCCCAGGATCCAAATTTTCATTTCATTATTGCAGGGATTATGGAAACATTTGAAGAACACTTTTGTATACCATGATAGGTATACAAAAAAGGTTACAATAAATAACCCTCCCACCCCTAAAATTCTTACATTTAAGTTAAACTAGAAATACCTAAAATTAAACGCTTTTTAGAAATGGACTACCATCTTCTGAAAATGTTGAACTGGAATTTTTTAGTACCTTTTTTCCATTTGTTTTCAGGAAAAATAGATCAGTTAATTTGAAGCATGTTATAATGAAATTTGGTAGAATGAAATATTAAACTGAAATTTTTCACTGTTGTCTGTATTAGCATTGTAAAATATAAAGGCCTCAGAGGAAATCAGCGTTTTTTATTTAAATAAAGATTTAAGTAGGCAATAGTAAATACTGCTTTCAGTAACATTCTGAAACTCAGAATAAAATAACATAATGTGAATGGCATATCTATTTCTTGGACTTGGTCAGATTTTTTCACTCTATAAGTAGAGAAATTGACACCAGTTTTAGTCTTCCTTACTAAGGATCTCCAGCACAGGGATCATCCTGTGCAGGGACAGAAGTTGGACTTTGATGATTCTTATGATCCCTTCAAAGTCAGGATATTTTATATTTTCACAATACTTTTTATTTGGGATGCAAGTGTGCTTGTGCCTATTTGTGTGATTACAGCAATCCTAAGAAAGGATTAAGCGACAAAAATAAAAGTTTGAAAGTGCTCATCTGAGCCACCATTAAAAGATACTAAACTGTGTTTTATACCTCTTGTATGCTTTATAATTCTTCTAGTCCCTATTTTAGGTTTAGCAAGTTTTACTAGGACCATGTATTTCTTAAAGCAATTTTTTACCTTTGAATTTACATAAAACCCACTTGCATAGAAAGAAAACCTTCTCAGTTATTTTTTTGTTACTGTTATTTTTTATAAAACAATTTTTATTGACCAGTTCCTGGAATTTCAATTATTTTTCCGCATACATGCAAATCAGTGTCTTTTTAATTGAAACCGATATAATAAATGTATAAGAAATTAAACTAAGTGTTTTTACAGATAAAGAATAGAGCTGTTTACAAAACACAAAATGTTTATGGTGTTCTATAGCATGCAATAGCTTTTTTGCATAGATTTGTGATGGAGTTTTAGAATTGTATACTCAGATATTTCACGTATAGGAAAATTCCATAGGGATAATAAGAAACTGTGAAAGTCTTCCAATATTTTTTTTTTTTTTTTAAATAACCAAATCATTCATTTGATATGTTAATTTTAGGAAGAGGTATTGTCCTGGTAAATCCGAAATTGCATGGTAAGGATGTTTTTTTTTTTCTTCCCTATGCCCTACAAGGATAAATAAACACTGAAGCAATTAATATGTTGCACTGTCATATAAAACTAGGGTAACTTGATCTGGATCTTATTATGCTAGGATGAAGGGATTCTATTTAGTTACTTTCCCAGTAAATTCAATGAGCTTCTTGCAGGTGTTTATTTTTAAGCTAACTGGGTCCAAGGATTTCTGTAAATTAAAAATAGTTCTCTGTGGGGTAGCCTTTAGATTTCCAGCTTCTAAATCCAATTCTGCTGCCTTTGTTTGTGCTGAAAGACACAATTAGAATTCCTGTGCAGTAATATGCTTCTCAGTATTCCTGATAAAGGAAGATCCATCTATTTCAGTCACAAAAACATAAATAAATAACTAGACCCTGTATTTGCATGTGTTTGTAGAGATTCAATTTGACTTTTAGATACCTTGGTTGAGATGTTCAATATTAATAGGTACTCAATTCAAAGATTAAGCTTTGAGCTCTAGTGAACAATGGGGGATGGGGGCGGGAGCGGGCGGCTGGACAGCACTTAGTTGCCGCCTGGGGTTATACCATGACATTATGGAAAGTAATTTCTTGAAGCATTTTCTAAACAAGGTGCCAAATAAACTTACAGACCACGTAATATCCTGAATTTACTTGGTTTCCAAACGTGAAAAATACATTTATACCTCTTCAAAAGGAATAGTCTGTAGTTCATTACACCAGGATGGGTGCTTGCAGATGTGGTGAAATGAACAGGATCACAGTTTCAACTCACCTTAAACATTTTTCTTTTTTCTCCCAAACTATTCATGCAAAAGAAAGATATACTTTCTTTCTCATTCCCTGGCTTCCACTGGGAATTGATGGCTAGGTAGTGCAAACCCAGTTGGCTCCTTTTCTCTGTTTAGGAAAGAAATTCCCTTCTGGGACTTAAGACACCAAAAATGGCAGAGTGGGAGACTGCTATTTATTTTCCACTGTAGACTTTTAAGTGAAAATTAAAGTTACACAATAAAGTAGCAATGCTCCTTCTTTTGCAAGCCTCAAATAGAGTCATTTCAGAATATTTTTTTTTTCTGGTGAAAAGATGCAGCTCTACCTACAGAAAAGAAATATAGTCCTTTGTTATTTAAGCCACATGCCTTTTAGTTACCCACTCACTGTATGAACAGTCAACAGAATTATTTCCTGAGTAATTCAGTGGATGAGTTAATAGCTTCTTTTTTTCTTCAAGGTATGTGTTGTACTGCAGAGATACAAGGACATATTATAGCTTTTTGTAAGCCTGTCTATCATCAAAAGCAGTGTTAAATAACTTTGTATTCCACTTAAGATATTATTAAGGTTGTAATGAGAAGTGATGCCACACTTAACTGAGTGAATCCTGATATTTTTTTAAAAAGAGTAAATTTCTTTCCCTTTCTCCTCCCTAAAATAAATATTAAAATGTTCAGCAAAGATAATACTTACTTTCATATTAGAAACTTCATAGGATTTGCATTTTACTAGCTCAATTTCATGCCCTTGAATACCTTGAAAAATGAATTGATGAATATACTTAAATGCCAAACTCATCACTAGGCCTGTCAGTTCCTGAAAGAAGCATCTACAGTCTATAAACTGGTATGACTAGAGAGATTTTCCAATTCACCTTGGATATGTCCTCTTATGTTGATAGTTACATGAATAGCCAACAGCGCTTTTATGTGGATGATATATGACTTACATATAAAACTGCTCCAGCTATGTATCTTCTACCTACTATAAATGAAATATTAGGCAAGTCTTCAAGATGTTGCCTTTTTTTCATTTGAACGTTCATACAGCTATTTTACTGACGACTGAAAGTGCAGCCACGCTAAAAATGCAAACTTGCGTTTATCACAGAAACAGAGGTTTTATCAGCTCAAGGTCATATTAAAGGGTTACTCATCTTCTTTTATCATATTTCAGAGTGTATGAAGGCTTATACGATTAAATGTTAATGAAGAATTATATTTGGAACTAAAACAGTAGCAGTCATTATATAACAAAATTTTTATCCAAAATGGTGCTGTTTTTTCAGATGTCGTTATATATATGAGGATGTGATACTGAAATTTCTCCCTACTCTCCTCTCAAAATTTGATTTTCTGCTGATCCTCAGCTTCTTTTCAAAATGTTCTTAGTGTGAATAAAATACAATTCAATACATTCCTATTTAATCTCTCAAGTAAAATACTAATTAATCTAAAATTTCATAGAACTTCAGGTGTGTAAACTAAATTCCAACATTTCCTGAAATCTCTTCATAACTTTAGTTATCATTTATCTCCATGAGTTTAGGCAGTCATCTCAAAAACCTATTTTGGACCAATTTCTAAACCCATGGAAATATTACAATGTCATCATGTGAAACTTTTGTGCTAAAACCCTCAAACCTCTTTTACAGTGTTAAGCTTGGCCAGTAGACATTCCATGTGGAAGACTAGATTTATTTAAAGAGGGAAAGACAGCATTAGGAAAGCATTTAGATGAAGTCGTTCATGAGAAGAAGCAGCATGCATCTATCTATGCGAAGGCTTTTGAAATATGAACAATGATTGTGGCACCATATGATTCAGAACATGTTCACTTTCTGGTCAGTTGAATAATGTTGTCTGTATCAGCAAAAATCAGTGAATGAAAAGATAAGCACATAACAAAAGGAATCCTCCATGGGGGATTTTCCTCAAGAAGTAAAAAATGCTAGATATTTAACAAAGTACTGCACTACATGAACTATTCTAACTGTAAATTGTTTAGTGTGTCAGGACTGGGTAGCAGAGGGAAAACTTGAGACACGCAAACAAATTGGAAATAAAACTGTTGCTATTACTCACCATGTTAAGATCATCACCCTAAGTAGAGAATAATACAGCTTATAGTCTTAGAAATAAAACATTTCTACAGATTGCCCCGACATAATGTTTTGGAAATATTACTGCTAGTTGTCTCTAATAAAGTGAAGGTGTAACACTTTTTTTTTTTGATAAAAATAAGTAAACAAAGAATAGATAATATTCACCTTGCTATTCTGATAATGCATTTTCCAAATACTCAAGAACTGCTTAGCCTCAGGCCATAATAATTTCCTAAAAGAATGGAATATTTTCTAAGCAGAAAGGACAACTTCCTGCTTGAAAATAAGTTAGCAGTTCAGTAAAGGATCGTACTCTTTTCAAGCCAGACTCTTAGGCTGAACTTTGTGGTTTTAAATAGGTTTCCTTTTCACTCAGTCTTGATGAAGTGAGTTGGTTTCTTTTTCTTTTCCTCTTCTACTGAGGAAATTTGATTTCAGGAACATAATAAACTAAAAATTATGGCTTTTAATTCAAAATACATACATGGAAGAAAAGGCTATCTGATATTTTTTACATCAAACGCACAGCAATTTTCCTTTCTTTTTACCACAGGACTTTATGTTACCTGAACTTTTCCTACTTTATAGCTTTTCATCATATGTGTGGCAGTACATGTGTACCTCTTCTCTACCACAGATGGTTGGTGCATATGCAAGAGAGAACCCAGGCAGGTCACAGGCCCAGCAAGGGGTCATCTCTGGCACCAAAAGGGCTCAGGCCCCCAGCTAAGAATCAACATCTTAGTCTGGAAAGAAAATGTGGGAAGAGATAAAAGAAAAATAAATATTCTTGACCAAAAGACATGGTTCTTACATCTATAAAAGCCCACACGAATTATCACCGAGGCAGAAGCCTTCTACCCACATGCCCTGAAAGCGTGTGAGACTTCTCCCCGGAGTTTGGACGCAGATTCCGTGGTTACTTTCCTAGGAATTGAGGGAAAGGATTTTGCTGTCTGCTCCATCAGGAATTGGATGGTAAGAAATGTTGGATCCTAAGTTATATTATTTCTTCCTTAACTGTAAAATTAATGGTACCTTGAACCCTGTGTGTAATACTAGCTGTCTCATTTTGTCTTATTCCTGTGTAGTAATAGTCTGTTTTAAGTTTTATGTCTGTTAGCTTTGTGTCTATTAAATAACTAATTCATTCTATAACAGACCGAATCAGGCATTGTTAAAGAACTTGTGAACAAGAGTGGGTTTCGAGGTGCTGGACACCTCAGTAAAGCTACTGCCTGCTGCCGGAGGCCTGGGCAATAGGCAGCGACTTATCTAAACCCCTCATCATCCATTCATAACAATATACTAAAAGAGACCAGGAAGAAAATGGCAAGCCAGAAAATATGTTTCTGTCACAAAAAGAGAAACTCATTGTGATTTAAACACTATCTAAATTTTAATTGGTAATTACAGAAAATATTGACATATCTGAACGCTACTGAAGAAAATCCAACAGCACAACAACAACAACAACATAAACAAGTGTTTGATTTTTGCACTATAGTGTTCTGGAAGTCAGATAACATTTAAAAATACCTGAGTTTTGAAAGCAAGTAATTACCACCAAAAAAAAAAAAAATCTATGAAACCCTCTAGAATAGGGTCAGGTGATGGAGGTGTATGAGAAGGTCATTGATACAGCTCTTTGTAACTTGCAAGGACAGTCACTCACACTGGGACAAACTCTCCAGCTTGATTAACACGGACTTTGTCAAAATCAGCAAGATACAAACACAATTTTGAGCTGTCAGTGGTGGTAACTGATAAGATCTCAGGTGATTAAACTGCAAAGCTCTAGTTATGTCCCTGATGATTTTTTACAAATTTTTGACATCATTCAAATGGTTTCTAGTATTGAAACTTCTACTTGTTTCTTTGATACAAGGCAAAAAAATTGCAAACATTTATCTTTCATTTTCTTTTTTAAAAAAGGAATCAGCATAAATTTATATTTGAAAGTCTTTTTATTCTTTTCTCTTTATTTTTTTTTCCGGTCAGATCGATTTCTTTTGCTAAAAGTGTTTCATAATTACTCTTTTATTATCCAAGGTGTGACATCTTTTGACATGTGTAAGATTTTGCAATGAATATTAATGCATATCTTCCTGAGAACATACATATCTCTTGTGGTAATTCTGCATCCCTGTAATGGAGATTTCGAGACATGAGTTTTTTTTATAATGTATTCCCTGCTTTATCTTTCCCAAAATTAGAGTAAGGACATCACCAGTTTCATCTTCCAAGTCTTTTAGCATCAGATGTTTATCTTGAGACAGCCTTTGACTGTGCTCAAGCCCAGTCACATCCAATCATCAGCTTTTATCATCAGGGCTTCAGCACATCTGACATGGACCTTGATTTCCCAGGTGATGCTCAAGACACTACAAGATTTCAAATAAACAGAAAACAAGCTGCAACAGCATGTGAATGAGAAAGCTAGCTCCCTTGACAAAGACTCATGAATACTTCAGAGAACAGAAAGTGCAGGTTGTTATTATATTTTTCTTAGAGAGTCTCAAGCATAATTCTTTTAATAAAATGACAGTTTGGAAAAGAGTTTTTTTCTCATTCTGCAATGGCATAGGGAAATATAAACTGAATTTCTGCAGAGGTGCATAAGCCAGTTGCAATGCACTGGGCTATAATGAAGAAGCTTCATTTTCAATTCATCAGACACCTTCATCCAAGCAAATCTTCTTTTAGCAAATTCAGTAAATATGCTGATTCATATTCAGTGCAGCAGTAATTCATATTTTAATATTAATTCATACAGTTTGTACTCATCAACAATGTTGGAATACATTTACCAGAGATGCCCCTGAAAAGATAAGCTTGTTGTACAACTTTGAAAGCACACAGGTTACCTTTGTGGAGAGTGCATCCTCCCACTTGGCTATACATTTTCTGAGGGAAGAGAGAAAGAGGGATATGTTCCCAGAGTTTTGCTTTATGTAAAGATTGTTTTGAACGTCGTTCAGTGATTATAATCAGAATTTTCCTTTGTAAGACTCATTTGGCTTCATAATCTAGCCTGTGTAAGTAAGGGATGGATTTCCCATAAGAATTAACTATGTCCGCACTTGCAAACACGTGCAAGTAGGCAGCTTGCAAGGCAAGGTACAACAGGCACTTGTATCATTAATATCTCAGTGCAAAGACCCATACTGGAGTATTCTACTTCAAATGAAAAATGAGTGACAGACACTCATACACTGAGTGAAGTGTATCCTGAGCTTGAAACACTATTGAAGAATTTTAATCCTTCAGGTTCTTAGGTAACCTAAGTATACTAGATTATTCTAGTGTCTCTTACTCCCACTTCCCTCCACAGCGATTAAAAACTTTTTTCACAAAATATAAGAAAAATGCATTGAATTAAAAATTAAACTCCATGTAAATGTTGCAAGTAAAAAAAAAAAAAAAACCGAACCATTAAGAAATTAAATTTTTAACAAAATTCCCCCAAAAATGCTTAAATCTGATTTTAAACTCCAAAAAACAGTGTTATAGATTAGATTCACAGAATAAGCTCAGCCAAGGAACATTCCCTTAATCTGAAATCCACTTAATGCTCAGTTTTCACCTGCAAAAGTCTTACTCGGACAAAGACTCTCATGCAGAAAATATATAGGGGTTTTTTATCCATTGTTACGGGTTTAAAACTTGGTTAGATGGACAGGTTGTTAAACCAATGGGAAAGCTGGTAACGCCTCTGCGATGTGCATATTTGCCAATACCCAAGAGCAGGAGTTTTCGTTCTCACTTCCTGCTTTCCCTGCGGGGAAGGAGGGCGGCCCCTGGGTTCTGTCCTGGAGCAGGCCGGGTCTGGGTCCAGCCTTCCCCCGGCAGCAGCGGCGGGGCCCGGTGGGGCCGGGCCACTGGGAGGAAACCACCCTGGAGGGCAGCAGCCGCATTGCTGGAAAACCCCTCACTGAGCCGGAGCGGGCGGCTGAGAGTCATGTGAAGCTGCAGTGTCCTGCATGGAGCCAGAGGGGCCTTCACCGCAGCTGGCCCAGCTCGCGCTGAATCGGAGAGAGCACCACACAGCCGGCAAACAAAGAACATGGCAAGTATTTTCCTGATGCAGAACCCAGATAAGATCAGTTTCTCGACTACTACAACTTTGCAGATACCAACTTCCTTCCAAGTTAGAGAGGAAAGAGAGTGAGACCATGTCAGGGAGTCAACATAGCAGCGACACCGAGGTCAGTGGG
>VZTA01029683.1:0-11900 GCA_013398855.1 Mohoua ochrocephala
GCCGAGCTGTGCCGAGCCGTGCGCCCCGTCCCGCCCGCCCCGTCCCGGGCGCTCCGCCGCTCCATCATGGGCGAGCGGCAGCCGGACGCTTTCTCCTGCAGGTAACAGCGAGCGCGCCGCGGCACCGGGACGGGCTGGGCTGGGCTGGGCTGGGCTGCACCGGGACGGGCTGGGCTGTACCGGGACGGGCGGCCCCGGGAAGCGACCGCTGCAAAGCGAAAGTAGCGGCGGAAGGAAGCCGAGAGGCGGCCGCTCTTCTTGTGCAGCCCCCGGAGCTTCCCCGGGAGCCCCGGGATGGATTCTCTCACCCGGGGAGCTCCGGTGCCCCCATTTCGGGGTCGTGAGCCCCCTTCCTCTGCCAGCCCCCTGCCCTCGGACAGCAGCCCCTTCCCCCTCACCCCATGTCTGTGCGGCACAGCCTTATCCCTGCCCTTTCCTCGGGCTGCCTCTTTCCAGGGACTGTGCTCACCCTCGGGGACCCTTGGTCTCCCAGCTCCCGTTTTCCCCGTGGGCACTCCTTGTTCCAGGGGCTCTGCTCCCCCATCCTGGGGACCCCCATCTTTCTAGCACCACGGTACCCCAGAGCACCCCCTCTTCTGGGATCCCTCGACATCCCCCATTTCCCAGCATCCCTATTTCGGAAATCCCAGAGCCGGGGGTGCAGCACGCAGGGAACCAGAGGCCCCTCTCCTCTGCCTCCCCCTGGACCCCTGCAGCCCCTGCCATGGGGGTGACCCCTCCGTGGTTCCCGTGGGGTGATGCCCGCCTGCCCCATGTTGTGGGGTCCTGCTCTGCCCAAGGGGGCCATGCCTTGCCTCTGCCCCCATGCCCGCTGCAAGTGCCAAGCAGAGGTGGCACCTGGAGCCTGCCAAGCAGCTCCTCTGGCTCTCTGCTCCCTGCAGACTTTGTTGGCTCCTTGGCTTGGCAGGGACTCGGAGCACGAGGCCAATGCACCAGCGGTCAGCATCCCCGTGGCCTCCCCATGCCCTGCCAGCGTGCCCAGTCCTGCCCGTGCCAAACCCCATCAGGGTCACCCTCAGAGAGCCCGGGCTCGCTGGCTCATGGCACTGACACGGTCATTGCAGCCCGGGCTGGGATTTACTGTTAAGGAAACCAGGATGAGTTGTTGAGCTGCAATTTCGATATTGTTATTGTAAATTGATTCAAGATGTGCTGGAGCTGTGGGCTGGTGGCCTAGGGACTTTTTGGGGCTGCAGCCAGAGGAAGAGGTGGCTGGTGCGGGGACCTGGCGCTGCCAGCTCCTGCATGTCCTCTCTGCACTTGGATTTGCTGGCAGGAAATGGGATTGGAGTCTAAAGGCCCATGGAATTAGCAGCAGGTTTCACTTCGACTCGTTTGGGACCAGAACAATGCTTTGGATTTCTTTTTAACACGTTTTTGGGGCAGGAGAGCCTCAGCCCTGTGCATTCTCCCCTCCTCAAAGCTCCTTCTATTTTCTCTTTTACCTTTACGTATTTATTGCCTCTGGTAAGATCTGGTTTGGTTTCACCAGAGCCCACAGGGCTGCGGGTCTGCCAGCACCCTGCGTGGTGCTGGAGAGATTGGGGTGCGGGTGCCAGTGGCTTTTGAGAGACCTTCCATCCTCGGCCAGAGCAAATCCTCCTCCCCACCCACACCCCCGTGGGACTGACGGACACCGCGAAGGTGTCGGGACAAATCCCAGCGGGTGACACAAAGTGAAAGTGCAAGCGCTCGTCGCCGGTGGGGTTTGTGGTGCTGGCGGCGCTGCCGCGGCTTGGCGAGGAGAAAGGGCCAAATCCAGCAATCCCTGGGGGGACTGCTGTGGAGAGCCTAGAGAGCCAGGCTGGCTGAGAGCTGAGCTGCCGGCTGCTCCCTGCTGTCCCCAGGGACCCCCAGCCGGCCGCTCCCCCGGGAGCGCTCCTCGCACCCGGTTTCTCCCACGCCTACACCGCAGCGATTCATTTCGTGCAACAAAACAAGCCCTGTCGAAAGAGGCCACCCCGCTGCCGGGCTTTTCCCCGCAGGCAGTGGGTGTAGGAGAAGGGTGATGGTGCAAACCAGGCTGCAAGGTGCCAGATGCCACGGCGTGGAAGCAGGCAGAGGGTTTCTGGGGAGCTGGGCTGGCCACAGCTGTTTGTCCTGGTGAGCTGCTGTGGGTCGAGCTGGCGTGGAGCTCGGATTTGACCCGAGATGAGTTTGGGTTGTCTCCATCCTGTCTGTCCTGTTGGAGTGGTCGGGGAAAGGCAAACAGGTGAAATTCCCTCGGATTTGAAGTGCTGTAACATCTCCCACATCCCCAGAGGTCTGTGGTGCTGCTCAGCCCGCACAGAGCTGTAGATTAAGGCCACTTTGGGTCTTTAATACACAAAGTTGTATGGTGCCAGGAGGTGAAATGAGAGGGGTGTTTATGTCCTGTGGGAAAGCAGGAGAAGGAGGGCAAAACCTGCCTTCCCTCACTGGCTCTTAAACTGATTCCCTACAGCCTCTGTGGATGCGTGGATTGGGGGAATCTCACTGTCCTGCTCCTTTCTTGCTTTTTAACTTGCTGGTTCGGTTCAGCCAAAAAAGAGAGGGGGAAGCTCCTGAGACCCCCTGGGATTCTCCAGCTTGTGTGGAAACAGCCAGAGGCTCACAGGGAGCGATGGTGCTGTGCCATCACCCCCTAGGAGACCCAGGGAACTCTCACCATCACGGGGAGCTGTTCCAGAGGGAAGAGCAGGACAGTGCTGGGCAGTTTCTGCTGCGGATTGTGCTGGCACAAATGGCCTTGGCTGTTCTATAGTGACGCTGTAAACATGTGGGTGTATCCCACATCCCGAGGCCGCAGCCAGACCCTTTCCCCACCTCTCCCCCTGCACCAATTCCTCCTGCCTTCCCGAGCGGCAGCATCTCCATGCCCACCCCCAAAAGGCTGCAGCACCCTGCTTATCCCCCTCAATCCAGGGGTGCATCCAGATGTTCCTCCAGCATCCGCCGTCTCCGGGGGATTGGGATGCAGAGAGGGGGCTGTGCCATCCCCATCCTGGGGGGATGCTCTGCACCACCCAGCCCTTGCAAGCCCACCTGTGGCTGGCTGGATCCCCCAGGGACCTGCATCCCCCTGAGCCCCCCCCGAGGGACCTGCATCCCCCCGAACCCGCCGTGCCGGATGCTCTTCCATTGAAAAGTGCCGTTCATTGTAACCCAGCCTTTTATAGCCGCCTCGGAGCGGCTGCGGGGCCATGCCAAGAAAGGCTGCAGCCGGCTCAGAATAGCTCTTTTCATGGAGGACATCCTGGGAAGGAACAATGTTCCCGCTCTTGGGATTGTGGGAACTTTGTATTTCTGCCACTCGGGAAGCGGCGAGCTGCAGGGCCGGCCAGGGCGTCTCCCAGCCCCTCGCTTCACCCTCTCCTGAAAATAGTCCTTGGGATGAGTTTTGAATAGTCCCGTGCTTATAAAGGGAGCTGCAAATGCCTCCGGACGCTTCTCCTCCGGCTGGGAACAGTTATTTGTGGGAGCCGGCGCATCAATCACATTTCCTATTCCCGTCGCTGGTGTGCGTTTTCCTGGCGTGGAGCTGGTGGCGACTGGGGCCGGTTTCATTTTTGGGTGGTGGTGCCGCACACGCTCCGGGGCTGGGCACGGGGCACCGGGCACGGCCACGTGGGCTCTGCTCCCTCACACTTCCCCTCGAGGCCGGATTTGCGGCGCTGGGTGCTGGGGGGTGACCTTCCCGCGTGGCCACGGCTCCCGGATGGCTGTTCCGAGGTGGGAAGGCGGCGAGTTGGGCCCAGCAGCTCCTCCGTGGCGAGGCCAGCTGGCTCTGAACGCTCATCCTCCGGGAGCGGGTGGCAGGATCGCGGCGCTGGCTCCCAGCACTGCCCTGGCACCGCTTGGTGCTGCCGGCTCCTCTGGCCGCAGTTAAACAACAAATGCATTTACTGGGACAAATAAGCCATTGCCGGATCCAGGCGCGGATCCCCGTCCCGGTCGGTGCTGGCACCGCCGCTGCAGCAACGCTCAGGTTGGGTAAGAGTTTAAGGGAAGCTCCCGGGGGTGGCTGGGCTGCAGGGCTGGATCCTGCACAAGCCCCAGCTCGCTGTCCCAGCCCGCATCAAAGCCACCGCGGCTGGTCCGTCCCGTCCCGCTCTTCCTCGAGCTCCTGGCCCAGCACCCCAAAACAATCCCAGCACCCCAAAACAACCTCAGCACCCACAGAGAGCCCCGAGGTGGGGCGGGCTGGGTGATGTGCAGCTCTTCCAGCAGCCGGCAGAGATGGAAGCCCCCTCATCCCAACTGGTCCGTGGCGTGTCCGAGGATGGGCTGGATTCTCCGTTCAGAGCAAATGAAAGCAATCAGAAGTACTTCATCCGACCCGCAGGAAGGCCAGGAGCTCCTCATGGGAACACACGAGGAATGAGATGTAAATTCTGCCTCAAAGCCACTGGCTGCTGGATTCCAGCATTGTGGAGCACAACGGGCTGGAGCAGGGAGCAGCTCACCCTGCAGCAGGAACTCGCATCCCTGTGGATGTTGCTACTGGAACCTGGGGCCGAGCAGAGGAGCGGGAGGCTGCTGTGGTAACTCCAGCACGGATTCATCCGGGATAGCTCTTTCCACGTGGGAAGCGCGCCAGGCAGAAGCAGCGAGGTCGGCACTGTGCCAGTGCTGGGAGGAGGAAGCGCTGGGGAGTATTTCCCATCGTCGGGTTGGAAAAGCACGTTCCCACCGGAGACGGCCTTCGGCTACTTCCCACTGCGTGGCACAGACGAAGCCCGGCTTTTCCCGCGCCACGAACCTCTCCCGAAGCTGGCGTGAAGCGTGCCTGAAATCTCGGAAGGCGACTTCCCCGTCCTGGGAATCTCCCACCTGCCCGAGGAGCCGTTCGCACGAGCGCCTCGCTTCCCTCCGCATTTTGCGGGAGCATCCCGCTGAGCGTGCCGGCGGCGTGGGCGGTGCGGCGGCGATTCCCGGGTGCCGGGAGGAAGCGGGAGCGCGGCGGAGGATGCTGAGTCATCGGCAGGCTGGCGGCGCTGATAGACGGGGCCCCGCCGGGGGATTCGGCCGGGCTGCGGCGGGCGCATGCCCTGCGCTGCCGGGACGCCGCACGGCCCCGAGCCTTGGGCGGCTCTTCTGAGAAGGCGAGGCTGGCGGGGGGCAGATAACATCTCCCCTCGCCTGCAACCTTCGCGGGACGTGCTCGGCGGGGCAGCGGGTGGGCAGAGATAGAGCCCCGCTTCCCGGCGTTATCGCCGCCCCGGCTGCAAACACGATCCCCTGTGCCCGCACGTTCCTCATGGCCCGCTCGCTTCCTCCTGGCCCCTCAGGGGTTTTGGTTTGGTTTTTTTTTTTTTTAAATTTTTCCTCCCCCTGACAAATGCAATCCGCTTTTCCTCCCCTCCCAGCAGCCGGAGTGCTGCTGCTGCTGGAGTTTCGGGGAGGCGGCGGTGCCCGTGCCGGCGCGGCAGGATCCGGGTGGGTTGGCCGATGTTTCCTTCCTGAGCGGAGTGCACGGCCCCGATAAGTGCCCCGGGTGAGCACGAGGTTCGCTGGTGAGCAGCGGGGCCGGCCCTGGGGAGCACCGCTGCCGGCTCAGCCGGGCACAGCCGGGCCGGCTGCACGCCAGCCACGGTGCCAGATTGGCTTCGCAGCCAAATCTGCTGGGGGCAGAGATACGGTGTGGTTTGCCAGAGCCCTGCAGCTCCCCGGTCCCGCAGGCAGCGGAGCATCCCCTCGGGAACGCGCGCTCACCCCGGGCAGTGCCGGCGGCGTGGCCGCCTCTCCCCCAGGCCGCTGGGGCCGGGAGGATCTGGCAGCGAGGCGGCTCCATCCCTGGATTTCTGCAGCTTTTTCACGTTGTTTCCTCCCCTCCCGCCCCCGTTCCAGTTTTATCAGCTCCGTTGAAATAGGTCCCTGGAGGGAAACCCATCGGCGCTGCGGAGCCTTGGCAGGAGCCGAGCGGATGTGGCCGGGCCAGGCGTCCCCGCGGGCGGCGGGCAGCTGCAGGCAGCTGTGCTGGCAGGAAGCCGCGCAGACGCCCCGCGCCGGGACCTGCCCGCTCCCCACCGCGCAGGTGGGGAAACTGAGGCACGGCCCAGCCAGGTGGGGATGGGCGTGTAAGGAACTGCGGCGGGGCTGGGGGCTCGGGGTGCCGCGTGGCCACTGCCGGTGGCAGCTGGTGGCCACAGCGGTTGGTCACGTGGCCGTGCTGCTCCCTGGGAAGAGGTTGTCCCCTGGACATTTCCAATGCATCCATGGGAATGAGGCAGCTCTGAGCGGGACCCAGCTGACCACAGCGTTCCCCGGGCTGCTGCCCTGTGGGTACACGTTCCGAGTGGGGTACGGCCACGCCAGCCAGGGGTTGCCGGGGCGGGGGACACGTGGGGGACAGTGGGGCTGCTCTCATCACCCGTGTGCTCTGTCTTGCAGCGCGGCCGCCTCGCTGGAGCCTCGGCAATGAATGGGCACTCGCTGCCGGCCGGCACGCCAGCGCATCCCCGGGGCTGGCATGAGTTCTGCGAGCTGCACGCCATCAGCACCGCCAAGGAGCTGGCGCGGCACTACCTGCGCTTCGCCACCGAGCACCCGCACCATGACCTCCTGGCCGCCGAGAACTTCTCGGTGCAGTTCACCGACCTCTTCCAGCAGTACTTCTGCCACGAGGTGAAGGAGGGCATCGCCATGAACCAGCTCCGCATCCTGCCCGCCGGCCCGGCGCGGGATTACCGGGACACGCACCGGCGCCACACCGACGCTTCCTTGGGCACGGTGGCCACCAAAGCCGAGGCGGAGCCCGGCGCCCGCCCCGAGCAGCCCGTCCGAGCCCCCGAGGCTGCTCCCTCTGGACTGCGCAAGTCCTGGAGCTCGGAGGAGCTGGCGGGGCCGGCGCGGAGGCCCTTCTCGCTCAGCCAGCTGCGCAGGAGCTGGCGCAGCCTCTTCCGACGCCGCTCCTCGGATGCCCTCCCCGGGGATGGCGATGGGGAGGCGGCGGAGGCGGCTCTCAAGCCGGGACTGGGGAAGCGCATCCTGCCCTGGGGGCTGTCGCGGGAGCAGCCCCCGGAGGTGCGCAAGGAGGGGCTCCTCAAGTACGGGCTGCTGGATGAGAATTCCCTGGACAGCGGGACGCGCTGGCAGCGCTGCCGCCTGGTGCTGCGGCGAGCGGGGCCACCCGACAGCGAGGAGTTCGTGCTGGAGCTCTTCGACCCGCCCAAGGTAAGGAGCTGCCGCCTCTCGCCTGTTCCAGCCGGTGATTCTGCGGGTCCCTCGGCTGGGGACAATGCCTGGATGCCAGAGCATCCCACAGGGAGGAGCAGGGCCGCGGCACATCCAGCACCACGAGGGGGCCCGGATGGGTTTGCGGGGCCACTGCTCTCCCTCTGCTGCAGCCACACGAGGCTGGGCCTTGTTTATTTAATGCCTCTGAGAAGGAGACAGAGCCACCCCCGCGGGGTCACGTTTGGGGAGTGAGAGATGCCGAGATCAAGGTGTGCGAATTGCTGCTGTTGGGCAATGTGTCATTGTGTTTCTCCCTGCTGGCACCCCAGAACTGGGTTTTCCAGCTGGAAGCAGAGCGTCTGCCTTCCAAGCTGAGGATAGAGGCTGGTGGCCTCCATCCCACTCGTCCCAGCCTCATGGACCCGTCCCAGAAAGGTGAGGGGGAACCCATTCTGGTGAACCTCAGGTTCACCCCGTCCCTTGTGCTGTGGCTTCAGCAGCCCAAGCATCTGCTCACCTGGGCAAGCTGGGAGAGGAAAGGCAAAACAGGAATCAGGCTCGGTGCCTTTCTCTGCTCCCACTGAGGCCTGCAGTTTTGCTCTTTGGGAGGAGTTTTGTGACTGGAAGTTCAGCTCTTGGCCGCTCCAGGGAGCTCCCGTGGTGCTGGGACGTGGCTGGAGCGGAGATGATGCGGGATGCGAGGGAGTGGGGAGCCGTGTGGGGGGAGCTGGGGTGTTTCATCTGTGAAAAGACGGATCCTCCACAAGGCAGGTCTGGCGCAGGCGCAACGGGATGAATTTTCTCTTTATTTTTCCTTTTTTTTTTTCTTCCTCTGTGCTCGTTTAACTTTGATGACAAACTTGTGCTTTGGAAGGAGGAAACCTCCGGTAGAGCTGGAGCCTTGTCCCTGCCTTCAGGGCAGCGGGGTCAGGCAGCAGCTGGCCGAATTCCTGCTATTTCCGTCAAACGGCTCCAATATTAAATATTTGAAAAAAGAAACAACATCAAAATTGTAACATCTGAAAGTAAAAGCTGGTCTTGCTCCGTCGTGTCAAGGGCTTCAGTTGTTTGTCCCCGTGGGAGTGTGTGTCCCCATCCCGGGGCACAGGGAGGTCAGAGGCGCTCTGGGGCACTTGGAGGGTGCTCCAGCAGCTGGATAGCGCTGCCTTTTTCCCCTCCCTCACCCCATTTCTCCCCCTTTTTTCCCTTTTCCCCCACTTTTTCTTTTTTTTAAATCTCTTTTTCTTTTTTCTTCCTCATCCCTTTTTCTTTCTTTCCCCCCTTTTTCTTTTTTTTTCTCCCTTTTTATTTTTATGCTTNTCCCCTCTCCTCCCTTCTTCTTTATTTGTTTCCCTCCCCCTTGGGAAGCAAGCCCAGCACATTCTTCCTCTCCCCACATTCCCCGACCAGCTTTGACCCAGGGGCGGGAGACACTTCAAACAAGACACCGACCGAGCTCCCCCAGTGCTCTGAGCATTATTCCCCGCAGTCTCCATGGGATGGAGATTTCCTGGTGCTCCACATCACCACGAGGCCGGAGACCCCGCGGGTCCCCGGAGCCCCGAGCTTGGGGGTTTCTCAGCCAGGGCTGCGGAAGTGGGGGATGTTCCTTGTTGGATTTTGCAAGCCTCTGGATTAAATTGTTTCCTGTGCAAATATTCTCAGGGCGGCTCCTTCCTCTCCAATTCTCTGGGCCGGGGCCAGCTCCCGTCTCCTTTACAGCACAATCAATCCAGGCCCTTTCCCAGTGACTGTGGTTGAATTCTGGGGGCGGTGGAAAGTCCCCCCCCACGGTGCTGGTGGCTCCCCGCTCCCCAAACCCAGCACGGGGGCAAACCACGGAGCAGTGAGAACAGAACAGTTTGTCGGGGGGTTGTTTTTCCTTTAAAATAACTAAATAACAACCAACAACCCCCCGGGAATGGCTGTGAGGAGCCCCCTCCCCTCCATCCTCCTGCCCTGGGATGCTCCCAGGGCTTTGCCACTGCCTTTTCCCCATCTCACGGGTCTGTTCCTGATTTGAGGATGTTGTTGATCACCGTAGAAAATCGATGGTTTTAAATAAGCAACTGTAAAACCGGTTCTTGGGATTTTTTCAACCTCAGCTGATCTCTGGACTGTGAGGTTGGTCACCCTCAGAGTCTCCCTGGAAGCACCCTTCCCCCTTCCTCCTTTTTCTTCCCCCTTCCTCCTCTTTCTTTCCCCCTTCCTCCTCTTTCTTCCCCCTTCCTCCCCTTCCCCCTTTCCACCCTGTAAATAATAGGATGCAATTGAAATTTCAGCTCAGCCTCGGGGCTTTACAGCATCGAGCCGAGCCCCCACATACCCATCCCCTTGGAATGACCTTGGAAGAGGCAGGTGTGTGGGGAAAGGAGGGGGGTCCTGCTGCTTTTGGCAGCTTTTATCTCATTTTTTTCCCCTTTCTCCTGGTGCTCCAATGGGGCCTCTGAGCTTAATCCCGTAACGTGCCCGGCATCAAAGGGAGTGGGGGCTTTGAAGAGCCCTGATCCCATTTACTGCTTGGGTGGCTGTGCTGGGTGAAGGGGTCAGGGAGCTGTGCTGGAGAATCCAGAGATCCCTGTGGTGCTGCCTGGAGTGGGCATCCCCTGCCCTCGGCGTGTGCCAGAGGAGATGAGGATTTTGGGAGAGTGAGCAGCTCCCCTTCCCGTGCTCACAGCCACAGCTGGCTTGGGTTTGGCATCGCTCCCTCCTCCCTCCAGCACTGCAGAAACGATGTTGCAAAGGAGGGATGTGGAGATGATGGGATTTGGTGCTCTGCTGGCAGAGGGTCACGGCCTGGCTGCAGGGCACAGCGTTGGGGGGCACGTGGATCCCCACCCTGGGGACATTCCGGGGGGTGCTGGGGTGTGAAGAGTGGGGTGATGATGCTCTGTGGAAGAGGAGCTGGAGCAGAGGGATGTTGGGATACCTGTAGTGCTTGTATTTATGGGTATATATAATCTCTGCCATGGGAAAACTCAGGGCATGGTCCTGGAATTGCAGCCCAGGTGGATTCTCTGATGCCCATGATGAGGGCTATGCTCACCAGCCCTCCCTGATTTCCTTGGAGCCATTAAGGGCTTTCTCCTCTCCCACACCATTTAATCCCATATTACCTTTAGGACTGGGTGCCTCTGAGGTTTCTCCACCTTCCTAAATTTAAACCAAAGCTGGCAAAGCCAGGTTTGTCTGCCTTGGGGCCGCCCTGTTCCTCAGCTGAGCCCCAGCCCCAAATACCTCTTCGATGGCCAAATCCCAAACCCCGTGAAAACCGCGATCCGCAGCGGAAATGTCCCGAGCCGTTTCTGTTGACCAGATGTTTTTACAGGAAGGGGAAGGGAAATGGGATTTGCATTTGTGCTGCTTTCTTTATGGCGTTTTAATGAAATCCAGCGCATCCCGTAAATTGATGGCACGCCGGGACCAGCCGGGAAGACTCCTTCCGGAGAAAGCCCTCGGAGCCTCTGCCACGGCTCGAAGTCTTCGCCGCAGCCGCGGGAGGAGCAGTATTTTTATCTCTGCTCAGTGTGAGACTGCTTTGACTTCCTTTTTTTTTTTCTCTCTCTCTTTTTTTTTTTTTTTTTTTCAATTTTTTTTTTTTCTTTTTTTATCCATTTCACCTGAATCTGGTTTCTGAGAACTGCCACCTCCTGAGCCAGCAGAGCAGGTTCCTGTCCCCGATTTTTGGTGTTTGGGGCTGCGGGTGGCAGCTGGTCTGGCATGGGATGGGATGCATCCCGTTCCCTATCCCTGCTCCTCCTGGAGCTGCTCAAACGTGGCCTGAGTGACTCAGCCAAGGATAAATGGAGGGGCTGTGGTGGAAGGGGAGCTTTCCTCCCTGGAACACCACGGGAAGAGTTTTGCCAGCGATGGGAAGCAGGTCAGCATCCCATCATCCCATCCCTGGGCCAGGAAAGAGCATGTTTGTGTCAATCTGGATCCCCAGGGACCACATCCCTCTCCTGGCATCCTTTTCCTGGCATTCCTAGAAAGACTTCATCCCTCTCTCAGTGTCCTTCTCCCTGTATCCTCAGGGACTTCATCCCTCTCTTGGTATCCTTCTTCTGGCATCTCCAGAGGCTGTATCCCTCTCCTGTCCTGATGCAGCCGAAGATGTCCCTGCTCATTGCAGGGGGTTGGACTCGTTGACTTTTCAAGATCCTTCCCAACCCCAACTGTTCTGTGAGTCTGATCCCTCTCCAAACGTCCTGCTCCCAGCATCCCTCTCCTGGCATTCCCGGGGACTGCATCCCTTTTTTTGGCGTTTCCAGGGGCTTCATCCTGATCTAGTTATGTCCCTGCTCGTTGCAGAGGGATTGGACCGGGGTGGCCTTTGAAGGTCCCTTCCAACCCCTATGATTCTGTGGTTCTGTGGTTCTGTGCTCCTGCTCCCAGCATCCTCAAGGATCACATCCCTCTCACGGCCTCTCCCAAGGACCACACCGCCAGGAGCTGGGAATGCTGCTGTGATGGCGAGCCGGAGGGCTTTGGGTGTCCTGCAAATCCCTTGGGAGAGGCAAAACCTCCCCCGAAGGCACCCGGAGCTGCCCCAAAACCCCTCGGGCAGCCTCTCGCCGGCGCCGCGCTCTCGGCGCTCGCTGTTCTTCGAAGGCACCGGGGGCTGGGCGGCCTCAGGGCTTTGTGAGATTTTGGTGGTGACTTTTGCTCTCTTCCCCCTCCCTCCCCCCCCCCCCCGTTTTTGGGTTTCGCGGGGGGGGGGA
>VZTA01029683.1:11916-24916 GCA_013398855.1 Mohoua ochrocephala
AGGTGCGGGGAGTGGGGAGGGCGAGGAGACAAAGGTTATTTGTCATTTATTAACCACAACTTTTTCCATCCTTGGTCATGCACGGAAAAAACACTTTTAGCAGCGTAACCACAGCCCCGGCGTTAATTGCTGAAGAGCGGAGTTTCTTATTTTGGAAACTGTTGCTGGGATGGGGCTCGCCGGGGCCTGGGTGCGAGAGGAAGGGTGCAGGACGGACCCCAACCTGTGCTTCATCGAGCTCTGGGCTTGTGGGGTCGGAAGGATTCCGTCCTTTGAACCCCAGCCTTTAAAATCCGCCCTTCCCGGGGGTGTTGTCCCAGTGCTCCCTCCCTGCTTATCGGAGTCTCCCTCTCAGGGATGCCTCAGAGCTGCTCGGGGTGGAAAGCACCACGTGCTGCCTGAGAAGTGAGCAAAAAACGGGGATATCGAGCAAACCACAGGAAAAGGGACTGGGAAAGCGCTCCGGGAACGCGTCGCCTCCCCGCCAAAGCTTCCCACAACCGGGGTGAGAAGAGCTGTGGGTGCTGGGTCCCCGCAGCTGATGTGAGATGCTTAGTGGGGTTTTTTTGGGTGGTTGTCTCTCTTTTTTTCCCCTTTTTCTTCTTTTTTTTTTTTTTTTCCTCTTTTCACGGCCCAGGATGTGGTTGTTTCGAGGCTGAGAGCTGCTTCTTTCAAAGGTAAATATTTATGAGAGCCTGCGCAGGCAGCGCGGGGTCTGGAAGGATTCAAGGATTCATCCCAGCCGTAGTGGGGGCTCGGCTGGGGTGGACCCTGCTCCTTCCCACCAGGTCCCGACCCCAGTGTCTGTGATGGGCTCTGTGATGTTCGGTGTCATGTTGGGATTATTTAAAACCAAACATTTTGGGCAAACTCACTTCCTCCAGCCAGGCACAGCCCCAGGAAAGAGGCAGGAATGAAAATACCCATCCAGCAGGATTGAATGCTCCCTCATGAGGTTTTGAACCTTCTCCATCATCCTGGGTGATGCAAAACCCCTGGGTGATGCAAAACCTCAGGATGATAGAAAATCCCAGGACATGCCAGGGACTGTGGGGAGCCTGCAGGGTCCGTGCTGGACCCCCCCCCATCCCTCTGGGGCCGAGGTTTGGGGTGACTCAATCCTGGCTGCAGCGGCTCCCGCTTGCACGCAGACACCTTGTTTACTTTCCATGCTCGTTATTTATTCCAGGAAATTATTAAGGCAGCCCACGCTGGAACCGAATTTGGCATAAAATAAATTTTAAAAAAAAAAAAAATCGAGGGGCCGGCGAATGCCGACTGTTTACAGATCCTGTTTATAGCCCCCATCTCCCTCGGCCCTGCTGTGAGCCACTGGCCTCGCTGGTTTTGGGGGGCTTTGCAGGGTTTTGGGGGGGCTTTGCAGTGGTTTTGGGGAGTTTGGGAATGTCGGCTCCTTTGTGCAGAGCAGGGAGGTTTTATCAATGCACAAAGAGGAGCCACCAGCTCCAGGGATGGGTGGGGGTTCCTGCCTGGACCCCCCAAATCCCACCCCACAGATTCACCCGGCGGCTCTCGGGGCGTTGTTTTGCAGCACCCCAGTTCCATTGAGTAAGAAATCGGGGCTCCAGGGGGGCGATGGGGTCCGGGCTGTGTTTTCTCCCATCGCCGTTCGCCGGCGCTCGGCAGCCGCCCGGAATGGGAACAGAGGGATCTTTGTGCCCCGGCCGCCCCCGAGCCAGCGCTTCAGGCCGGCACAACGGTGCCTCTTGTCACCGCTGAGCTCGGTCCCCTCGGGGACGGCTCTGTCCCCTGCCACGGCCCGCGGGATGCTCGGAGACAGGGTGTCCTGGGAGCTCCTTTGTGCCTCCGGTGTCGGGTTGAGGATGCTGGCGGGGGTTTGGGGTGGCCAGAGAGGGGTTTTTGGGAGGTAATGAGCAGGGGCTGGGGGATGTTGAGCTCCTGTTTGAGTCAGGGAATCTCTGAGCTCCAGTTCCCCAAGCCCAGAACAGAGCCCAGGGTGGTGCTCGCTGCTGTCAGGTTTCCAAATGAGCAGTCTCCACCTGCAGAGAGGCAGGAATGTTTTGGGAATGTGTCACCCCAGGGCCAGGGGAAGCTGAGCTGTGCTAGGAGTCCCTGCAGCGGGCACGGAAGGCCTGAATCAGTGGGATTCCAGTCCCTGTCCCAAAAACCAGCATTGGCAGGGGCTGTTCGGGGTGGACCTCTTCCCTTGGGATGAGCCACGGTACAAACACCAGAGGAAGAGCACTGGGATTAACTGTGAACTGGGATTAGCTGCTGGAGGAAGGAGGGATTAGACATGTGCAGATCCTTGAGGATGAACACCAGGATTAGCTGTGGGGCAGATCCCTGGGGACGGATAACTGGAGTGGTTGTGGTGCACATCCCTGAGGATGAATAACCGCAGTGGTTGTGGGGCAGATCCCTGAAGATGAGCACCAGGATTAGCCGTGGTGCAGACACCTGAGGACACGTACTGGGATTATCCGTGGCGTAAAGTCCTCGAGGATGAGCGTTGGGTTTAGCTATGGTGAAACTCCCTAATGCAACCACTGGGATTTCCTGCCACGCAAAATCCCCGAGGATGAAGGCTGGGATCACCCGTGGTGAGAACCCCCGAGGACAATGGCTGCTCCAGCAGACACTTTGCATCCTCCAGCAGGACCCTTGGAGCCCCGGCAGCCCCGCAGGTCCCCGCTGCCTCCCCCTGCCCTGCCTCAGCACCAGAGGTTGTGTTTCCCACCCAGTTCCCTCGGCATTCCCTGGAAAAGAGCTGCGTGTATCCATGCTCCTGGAAAACTTCACAGCTTCCCCCGGGGCTGCAGGCACAGGATATGGTTCTGTGCCCATCCAGCACAGCCGGGCCGAGCCGGGCTCGGTGCTGCGGCTCCGGCTGAGGTTTGTCCCTTGCATAAGGGACACAGAGCTCCGTGATTTACAAGAAGTGACAAATCTCGCCCGTATCCGTTGGGGACCTTGCACAAGGCCTCGGGCACTTCCCCACCTCCCGCGGGTGACTCAGAGTGGAAGCGAGAGCCGGCGTGGGGAAATCCCCGGAGCGTGGAGGGGCCGGGGGCAGCTCCTGGTGCTCTCGAAGGATTTGCTCTGCACCAACTCGGCCTGATGGCCATGCCACCATCGTCATCATCATGCCATCGTCATCATCACCGTGCCACTGCCATCATCGCCACACCACCGTCATCATCACCACACCACCGTCATCATCACCGTGCCACTGCCACTGTCACCATGCCACTGCTGTCATTGCCATGCCACTGCTGTCGTCATCACTGTGCCACCACTGCCATCACTGTCAGACCACCACCCTCATCACTGCCATCATCATCAAGCCACTGCCATCGTCACCATGGCACCGCTGCCATCATCGTGCCGCGGCCGTCGTTGCTGTGCCACCACTCTCGTTCTCAGAGAGCTGCCTTTCTCCTCAGCTGAGTGGAAAAAGCTCCCCCAGCACCCTCAGTGTCCCCTGAACATCCAGGGAGGATGTGCTCCTCAAGGCAGCAGCTCACAGCATCGTGGGGAGAGTGTTCCTGGCACAGGTGGGCGAGCTGGGAGGAGCTTCGCTGTGAAAAACCCCATAAATCCCACATACCCTTGTTGGAGAGTTGTGAGGGACCTGCTGGAGCTGGAGAATGACCCACGGCACAGCCCAGGATGCCCAGTTTTGTGTGCCAGTTCTGGGAATGCCGCAGCAATGGCAGGATGGGAGCTCTGTTCTGAGGGCTTGGGATTGCAGCTTCATGGGGTGTCCCATCCCAGGTGATTTTGGGGGGTGCTCAGCCTCGTGCTGGGCTTTCCCCCATTTGCACAGGATCCTTTGGGGAGCAGTGGGGTGAATATCCACGTGGAAGCTGATGCTGGCAGGGTCGGGGCTGAGCTGGAGCAACACCCCAAACATCCCATCCCATCCTGAGCACCCCGAGCACCCCGATGCAGGCGGCAGCGGGGGTTACCCATCCCCGCAGCGCTGCTGGGGCACCTCTTGCCGAGAAGGAGCCCGTGGGTGAACGCTCGGTGTGTTGAGTGTGCACTTTTGGTTACCGAGAACTCCCTTTCCCGGTAGCGGCCGCATCGAGCCGGGCATCTTGCGGTCAGGTGCGGCGCCCCGGGAGCGGGGGCACCGTGCCTGCGGCAGGCACTTCTCCGAAGCCAGCCCGGTTTTTCGGGCACCGTATCTCTGCGCTGCATCATTTCCTTCTCCCCTCACGCTCCAGCTGCGCTCTCCACGCCGAGAGACGCGGGGGGCTTCGCCGAACTCCCTTTTCCTGGAATGTCCCGGTTTCCCGAGAAGCCGACCCCGACGCCGCGGTTGGGATGTTGATAAAACCCGCTCAAGGTCACGCTGGACGTCACAACCCCTGTGCGGGAAAGCGGCCAGGAGGAGCGCACAGGACTTTGCACAGGGGCACGGTTATATTCCAAAGGTGGCAGAAAAATCGAATTCCTTCGGGATAAAGCTGCCGGCGCCAGTGCGGCGGCTCCCGGCAGCCCGGTGACAGTGATTGCAGCACAGCACAGCACAGCTGCAATCACTGTCGCCAGCGGGCCCGGGGGTGCCGGAGCCACCGCGGTGTCACCAGCCCTGTGCATGACGCCGTACACGAGCGACTTCTAAGAACTTTCTTCTCGGTGCAGCTCGGTGCTGATAAGGGCTGATCCCTCTCGCGCTGCGTTTCCGGCCCCAAAGAACACCGAGTGCTCGGCCGAGAGAGGGAGGAAGGAGGGGGGGATGGAAAAAAAAAGAAGCACAGCTGAACACGGTGTGGTTGGGCCACCGAGGAAGTGTCCGGTGGGGACAATCTTGGTGTCATACAAGGGGCTGGGGACACGGTGGGGGTGTGTTTGCCGTGAGCGTCGCGAGCTCGGAGCAGAATTTGGGCAGTTTGGCTGGGAAGTGCTGGCGTGGGGTGAAGTGCCACAGCCCAGCGTGTGGGGACACTGTCCCCGTGTAGGGGCAGTGGCTGTGGAGTGGAGAGGGCCACCAGAGCCAGCATCCCATGGGATGACGAAGCCACCGTGTGCATGAATCACAGCCAGCCAAAGCTTTGTGGAGCAGCAAGCCTGGCGCAGGGGGGTGAGCGTGCCTGGCACGTGGTGGCACCGCCCGGGGGATGCCAGGGATGGCTCTGGCCGTGGGGCTGAGCACGGAGCGTTGGCTCCATCGCCCAGCACCGGTGCAGGGGTGCTCAGGAGATTTTTGCCCCCCTGGCACCCTGGATCCAGCCGGGTCCTGTGCCACGTGCCGCAGCCTCCCGGCGGCCAGCGGGGCCGCAGAGGAACCGAAAGCTGCCGCAGGGATATTTTAGCCTCGGTGGAAGTGTTGGCTCAGCATTTTGTCACATGCCCGCATCAGTGCCAAACCCGCCGGAGAGCTCTTGGCACGCCACTGACCCTTGCAGCCATGAGCAGGATGTTCCCCGCCTGCGCCCCCATTTCCCCATGGGTGCCACGTCCCTGGAATGCGCTGCCACGCTGGGAGCCCCCTCGTTCCTCCTCTCCTCCACCCATCCCTCCACTGCAGGGTCCTTGGGACCACTGAGATGTCACCCAGCCCCCTGGGGTGCCCCGACAGTGCCTGGGCAGTGCCGTGGGGGGTATTTCCTTGCCACATGGGGTATTTCCTCACCACACAGGGTATTTCCTTGCTGGTGGGGTATTTCCCTGCAGAGCCGGGTATTTCCTTGCTGGCTGCTGTGCCTTGGCCGGCTCCTGGACCTGCTAGAGCAGTGGGGTGCAGGGCAGTGTTTTGGGGTGCGGGGCAGTGTTTTGGGGTGTTGGGGCTCAGCTCAGGCTCTGCGTTTCCCCTCACAGGGCTCCAAGCCGAAGCTGCTCGTCGCCTGCTCTGCCGTGCAGGAGGTGCGGAGGTGCACGCGCCTCGAGATGCCCGACAACCTCCACACCTTCGTCCTCAAGGTAGGAGCTGCTGGAAGGGTCTGCAGCTGCCCCCGAGGCCTTTCCCACCCTCCGGGGCACACGTGGCTCCCAAAAGCTCCCGTGCCAAATTTCAGTTCCTCTTCCCATCCGGAGAGGGGATGCACAGGGGGATGTGGTGTGCAGGGTGGGGGATGCGCTGTCCCTGCTGGGGTCCTGAGCAGGGGTGGGCGGGTGGGTGGGAGGGAGATGCACATCTCTCTCTCTCACTGAAGCCCCCATATGTCCCTCTCTGATGTCCCCCAGGTCACCAATGCCACCGACATCCTGTTTGAGGCAGGGGATGAGCAGCAGCTCAGCTGCTGGACGGCCGAGATCCGGGAGTGCGTGCGCAGGGGGTAAGAGCCCGCTGGATGTCCCTGAGCTGGGGATGGGGACAGTGGCTCTGTGTCCCCACCGCCAGCACTCAGCCCGGCTTCTCCCGTCCCCAGCAGGTCTGACACGGGTGACCCTGAGCTCCTGACGTGCCGGCACCCTGACCCCACAGCCGCCAGCCCCACCACCAGCATCGACCCCCTCAGCCAAGGTGAGCGGGGGGACACCCAGGGGACCCTGGGGACAGAGTATCCCTCACCAGGGGGTCACCAGGTCCTGCCGTGGCTGGGCTGATTGGCCTTCCCCAAATGGCACGAGAGGGGGGACAGAGCCAGAGGGGAGGGGACGGGGGTGATGGGCAGGGATCCCCACTTCCCAGGGACACTCATCCCTGTGCCTGGCAGGGGCGACGCCGGGGGGCCCGGGGGAGGCGGCGGGGCCGAAGATGGAGCAGTTCCTCTCCTCCTGCCCCTGGTTCCACGGGCCCATCTCCCGCGTGAAGGCGGCTCAGCTGGTGCAGCTGGGGGGGCTGGAGGGCCACGGCGTGTTCCTGGTGCGGCAGAGCGAGACGCGCCGCGGCGAGTACGTGCTCACCTTCAACTTCCAGGGCAGAGCGAAGGTACGGGGCGGGACGGGGCTGGGACGGGGAGGGGAATCTTGCAGGAGCCTCTGGGGCAGCCCCCCTGGTGCGGGACAGTCCCTGTCCCACCTCATCCCACCCTGGGGAGATGCTGTCCTGATCTCTGCCCCGATGCTTGCAGTGGACTGGTGCCCTGCTCCCCAGGGAACTGCAGGCTGGGGATGCGGCACGTCGCTCTAAAGCCATTTGTGTCCCCCATCCCAAACATCCCTGTGTCCCCACCGTCCCCTCCGGGAGGGAGGTGGAGGGAGGGTAACAGCTCCGTGCTCCTCCCCGCAGCACCTGCGGCTGGCGCTGACGGAGCGGGGCCAGTGCCGTGTCCAGCACCTCCGCTTCTCCTCCATCGTGGAGATGCTGCACCACTTCCACCGCTACCCCATCCCGCTGGAGTGCGGCACCGCCTGCGACGTCCGGCTCTCCAGCTACGTCGTCGTCCTGCCCCAGGCGCAAGGTGTGCGGGGAGGGCGATGTTCCCGCGGGATGCGGGGATGGAGGGTGCCCGGGGTGGGTGTGGGTGCCCCGGGGCCGGGCAGAACCGGGCCCTTTGGTTGTTTGAGGAGTGGGGAAGAGGAAGCCTCGGGGCAGCGGCACAAAAGGTGACTCCCAAGCTCCCAACTTCTTCTTTTGAGAAAGGAGAAGCTGCTCCAAGCCACCGGCTGTGGAGGGGTCATGGGATGCACCCTGCACCCCCAGAGAGGGGGTGACGAGGCCGGAGCATCCCCCTGACCGGCATCTCCCTCTGCCCGCAGCTCCCGGCTCCAGCACCACGGTCCCTCTCCCGCTGCCCTTTCCCGGCTGGAGCCCCGAGTTCAACCTCGTCCCCACCGGCTCCTCCTGCCCCGAGGAGCCCCCCGCGGGTCCCCCAGCGGAGCAGATCTTCCACCTGGTGCCGCCGCCGGCCGAGCTGGCGCAGAGCCTGCGCCCGGCCAGGGCCACCTCGGCCCCCCCGCCCCGGCCCCGCGACTCGGACTACGAGGTGGAGGCACCGGGCCGGGGCCACGTCCGTGCCATCGACAACCAGTACACGCCACTCTGACCAGCACGGCGCCGGCACTGGGATGCACTTTCGGGTGGAGAAATCCTGGAGACCTTCTGGGGATCCATCAAGAGAAAGAATGTACCTGTTTCTTCCTTCTGGTTAGGGATTATTATTGTATTTTTTTGCAAGGAAGGGGGTAATTTTTCACTCCTGTACGGGTGTGCTCCCTGTCGTTGGCCTGTTAAAGGGCCTCTTATTGTTATTTTTGTTGTTCTTATCAAAGCTTTCTCGTTACTGTTTACACAACGCCGCTCGTGCCTGCGCCGGGCCCGGTGTCCCGCCTGTCCCCGACACGACAGCGCCCAGCCAAGGAACCGGGGCCTTGTGTTACACCCACGGAATTGGAGAGAGGAAAAAGAAAAACCCCAAAAAAACAGGATAACAAGAAAAAAAGGATTATAAATTCCTTGCCAAGTTGCTGCTCCAGGCCTCGTCCTCCCGCCCCGGCTGCTGAGCCCACCAGCAAAGCCTCACCTGAGCTGAGCTCCCACGACGGGTGATGAGCAGGGTTTGGGGTTTTTTTTTTAGCTAAAGCAAAAACTGGCTTTTTCTTGCTTTTCCTTCTTAACCCAGCACAGCCGTGGTGACTCCCTGCGCCAGCCAGAGGGATCCTCATCCTGCTCTCCCGGCTGATCGAGACTGAACACTAATTGCTCCATCCTTAGCCATGGCACCAGCTGAGGACTAACACAGAGACTGACACAAACCACTCCTGCTGGTGAGGGAGGGGTTTTATCCCGTTTTATCCTGGTGATGGAGGCATTCTATCCCGGTGGTGGAGGCTCTTTATCCCTGGGATGAATTGGGTTTTGTCCTGGTGATGGAGGTGTTTTTATCCCGGTGATGGAACCGCTTTATCCCGGTGATGGAACTGTTTTATCCAGGTCGTGGAGGTGTTTTGTCCTGGTGGTGGAACCATTTTATCCCAGTGATGGAACCGTTTTATCCTAGTGGTGGAACCGTTTTATCCCAGTGATTTTAGGCACAAATCTCAAGTCAGTTTTCCCCCTAAAGAGCACCCCCCAACTCTCACTTGCCTTTCCCCCAAAACACCGTGTCACCAGGAGCTTGGTGGCATTTCAAGCTACACAACGGCCTCTTGCAGGCGATGGGGGGGTCCTTGGGGACACCTCCTCACCTGGAGGAAAAACTTGTCCAAATCCCTGAGTCTCAGCATCCCCTGATCCCCAAACTCTGCTGCTGTTCCCGATCCCCCGGGGCTGCTTCACCTGCCTGGGGCAGCCGTGAGAGAGGAAGCACTTCTGAGAAGCTGCCCTTATTTTAGGAAAGAGGAAGGGCTGGAGCCGTTGCGCCACACGGGAGGGGATGTTCGCAGCATTCAACTTCCAGATTTCCCAGCGCAGCCTTCCCCGGGATTTCGGATGCAAAACTTGCCTTTGAGATTGCCTTACAGAAAGCTTTTTTTATCTCTATTTTCCTTGAAATTGCAATACAGGTGGGAGCCCTCAGGAGCATTAAGATTTAGCAATTAATTTGAAAAGCAGCAAACACAAAGCCTCGTTGGGCTGAGTTCGGGAATCCCACAAAAAAAATCCAGCCTCTAGGACAGGCTTTGGTGTGAAGCAGGTGCTGAGTGAGCCCAAAGTCTGAGGAGCCAAGGTCAGGAGCTGAAGGGCAAGGCCAAAATATCTGGGGCCAAACAGCTCAAGGAGCAGCCATGAGAGCAAACCTGGGTTTATAAATCAAAGGATGAGGCCGGGACAAACGGGAACCATTAACTGGAGAAACCGTTTAGGTTTCCCTTTTGTGCCTCCCCGTTGCTCGCTCCGGCTCTCTCCTGGGCTTTGTGCATTTAGAGCAGTCAAAAAGGCTTTTCTCCCCTGCTTTCTCTACACTCGTGCCTGAATCTGGAGCATTAAGAGCAAATTGCGCTGGTCCTGCAGCACTGCCAGCCCCGGAGAGGCTGATGGAGAAACAAAGCCAGCCCTGTCCTCGCTGGGCTCCTCAGCTGTATCCACATCCCATTCTCCTCCCCGGAGCAGCACAAAGGCTGCAGCCAGAGGCAGGAGCACATCCCCGGGGCTGGCTTGTGCCAGGCAAGGCAGCTCCCTCCGAGGCTCATAAATAACTCCCCGTGCTCTTGCATTTATAGGGGATGGGGAAGGGAAGGGGGGACAGCACGGCGCAAGTTGTGGGCTCCTTTCCTCGCTTGCTGCCTGCTTCCCGAAGCCTTGGGAAACACGGGGACGTGCTAAATCTTACTAAGATTCCTGGTTTTAGTCCCACTGAGCTCTGGGGGGCTGCTTTCAAAGGGGTTTTCCCCCAAAAGGCGAGGTGGAATCACCCGAATCTCCCTACATCTGCGAGGGAAGGATGGGCTGGGAAAAGGCATCGCTATTCACATCCCTTGCCAGATGAATCCAGAGAAATCCTTGCCAGATAAATCAGATGCTGCTGGGGTGGGTTGTTTTGGCACGCCAGGACTTTATTGTTCCGGTGCCAGGACTGAGACATGCGTGTGCATGTGGTATTTTTAACCTGCAGTTTAATTACAGGGGGGTTCTCCGCAGTTTAAATGGAAATTGCTGTGCTTGATTAGGAAAATACACGTTGGGTTCATTATCTCCCCGCCAGCCACTTCCCCCATGCAAACAAACTCCAGTGGGGGAGAACTCCTGCTCTCCCCACCAGTGAGCCAGCGGGAGAGCCCCTCTGATTATTTAATAGTTCATTCCATCCCCAAATTCACCCACAGGGAGCCGAGGGCTGTCCCAGCTCCACCATCTCCTCCTTTCAGATCCACTGCAGCAGGACCTGAGGGGATTTTTGGGCTATTTCCCGAGCTCCCCGGGGGACTGAGTTTGAAATCCTGTTTCTCCTAGAAAACATCTGGCTCATGACACAGGTCAGAGCCTGACACTGCTCCTGCCAGCACGTTACTCCAGCCCTGAGGTACTCACTGCTCTGGATTACAGCAGCGGGCAAAGAGCATTAAAGCCATTCCACCCCATGGAATAGAAGCATTTTGCAGGGTTTTTATGTTCTTGTGACTTGAGAGAAGAGCCCAGGGCTGGGCAGGTTTAGTTCCCCAGCCCTTGTAGGATTTTTATTGGCATTTATGGGAGTTTTGGGAGGAGGGGAAGCCAAGGGGAGAGCCCCTGGTTGGCTCCGTGGAGGTGCAGCCATCTCTGAAATACAAAGTCAGGTGTGGCCACCAGTTTGTGCCTTGGCCCTGGAGAGGGGCACGTGGAACACGAGTTTGGATCCCACCTAAGGAAGCCAGGAGCCACAGGAGCAGCTCTTGGAGGCCCCATGGCCTCCCCCAGGAAGGGCTGGGGTAGGGACCCCCATTTCATCCAGCTACTCAGGACAGTTTTTAGCAATAAAGATGTAAACCAGGCAGTGCCTTCGCTCTGTGTGACAGCAGGGACCTGGTTTAGGGCACAATCCAAGACTTGGGTCCTGCCAGAATTCCTCCCCCTCCTCTTCCTCTTGCTGTCTGCTGAGAGCCTCTCCTGCTCGGTGGCCTTTGTGTCCTCAAGGGTGTGGGGTTCTGAAGAAGTCGAGGTCTCCATCCCTCCCTCCCCCCCTCCCACATCCCAGCCCTGTGGAACAGCACCAGCAGGTACCAAACGCTGACGCCACCGCTCCTCACCCATCCGTCTGCATTGAAGCTATTTTGGGGTGAAACTTCTAGGAAAAAGATCCAGGGAGAAGCCAAAGCTTCTCATTCCTCATCTGGACCACCAAACCCCGGTGTCATCCAGCATTCCAAACTTTTAGCTTTGATCCAAACAGCCCCAACCTTCCCCAGCAGCTCCCGGAGGCAGGGAGGCGACTGTGTATTCCCTAACTCAGCCTTTAGCAGGACGATTAAAGCCAACAATTTTGTTGGGAGTGTATTAATTTGAAAGTTCTACTTTTCACCTGCACAGAAAAGTTCTTCTTGTATAGTAATTTTTTTTTCTATATATTGTTTCTGTATGTACTGTACAAGTAACTTATTCTTGAATAATGCGATTTTACCGTAATATAAAAAAAAAAATAAATCTGCTCTTAATAAACTGTTTTTAGAACTCGTTTCTCACTTGTAGTCTTCAGTTTGATTCTCTCCAGGTGCTTGGACGTTGTTTTAGTGGGTAGTGGATGCTCAAAGGCAGAAATGCTCCCCTCAGACAGGAGAATCCTCTGGTTTGTGGCCATGGGACGATGCCTGTGCCACACAGGACGGTCAGGACACGGCACTTGGAGCAGGGATAACTTCATCTCCCATCTTTTTAAGGTGTTTTTCCAGGGAATTCTTACCCTTCCTTTCCTTCTCCAGCAGCACCACTGACTTTTATACTTTTAGCACCTCAAAGGCCCGGCCGGGACCTTTCCCGACACCGTCCGGAGCAGTCCAAGGCTGAGGGATCAGGAACACAAAATCACCTGGACACAAAACTTTGTTAGAAAACTGCGCTGAATTTGTGATTCCCGAACCTTTCCCCGATTTCTGCAGTGCCCCACACAACAGACTCAGGATCAAACCCTGGCTCCAGCTGGGATGGGAGCTGGAGAAGCCGGGACGGGGAAGAGACTCATAAATCACCACACGAACACCGAGGAGGGTCAGTTTTTAAAACTTTTTTTATTTTTTAATTTTTTTTTTAAGTTTTTATTTTATATTATCTACAAAGTAAAAGTTTTCTTAACTTAAAAGTTACATCACTGTCTCACGATAGTGATTATCTCATCAAACGTGATTTATAAATAATAACTCATCCGTTTGACGATTAGAATTTTTTTTTTTCTTTTTTTTTTACTGAACCTGTTTCAAGTTTAGTTAGAAGTAAAAGGGATCTCCAAGTCTTGATTTTTAGTGATAATAGCAGCAAGAATCACTCTTGTTACTTCTTTTGCTAGCTGACGAGTTCATAACTTTGAAGGGTCATTAAAAAATAAATAACTTCCAGTTTTCAGCAAGCAGAGTTGGGGCACTTGCAGGACTCAGATACAGTGCATGGAATTATGGAATAGCCCACAAGTTCCTAAATGCCTCTACTCAGTCCGAATCTCTCCCACTGCAAGATGAACTGTTAGCATTCCTAGTGGATGTTACAAGAAATCAAAAA
>VZTA01029683.1:24947-49947 GCA_013398855.1 Mohoua ochrocephala
TTTTTAAACAAAATAAAATGAAATTCTAGTTTTCTGTGCTTCCAGTTGGCAGAAGCAGTAGAAGGAGGGTATTTGGCCTACAAAAGGTATCCAGCCTTTCAGTTATTCCAGATGAGCCTTACAACTGCTGTTGGTGGTGGGCTTGTACTGTAAAAAAAAAGTTCAAATGTAAATAATAAATTGGCAAGCCACACAACAGTTTGCTAGTAAAGTGGTCACAGGACAACTACTGAGCTCAACTTTCTTGTCTTTTTTCTCTTTTTTTTTCCTCTTTTTTTTTTCCTTTTATTTTTTTTAAGAGAACAAAACAAAACCCTGCACATCAAGATGTCCTTGGGATGGTTTGGTTTTTTTTTTTTTTATTTCTCCCTACCTAAGCCCTCAGAAAGCAGCTTTGTTCTGCTCACACATTCCCCAAGAAACATCAGGTAAAAACTACATGGCTACAGAAGTTCAGAGGCTGTTTGAACTCGAATAATCAAAGAAGCCTAAATAAGGTTAAATTTAAAGCGGAAAGAAGTCACACAACTCCTACTTTTCCCCCAAAAGTAAAGCTGCAGAACGTTACTCTGAATTAAAGTTTCCATTTCAGTTGTCACTTTACTTTATCAGCAGCCCTACCCCCACACAACATTTCACTCCTGTGAAATCGTCCAGATTTAACACAACCTCCGACCATTATAAACTACACACAGTCCATCCCCCACGGCAAATCCACGGCAAAACCTGGAAAACTCAGTCCCACAGCGCCAGCGTCTCACACTTATCCTTTCCTCTACTCCAGCTAGAGAAAAAGCAGAATATTCCCTGATTTAGGTACATCTCACCAGCTAAACCTACGCTCCTCCAGGCTGCCAGAGCGCAGCTCTGCGAAACACAAGGACATCTTAAGGTTGGTTGGTTTTTTTTTGCTGGTTTTTTTTGGTTTTTTTTCCCCCAAATCTGGTTTCTCCCAGTTGTTACTACTCCGACCTGGCTCAGTTAGGGTGCAGGTCTCCCGGGCACACACTCCTCACCTGAAGGGTGGGTCATATAGGGGAAATGTGTTGTTGTCGAGACTGGAATGGGCTGTAGTGCACTTTGAGCGAGGGCGGCTTGGGGACCACCGGGAGGCTGTGTCGTCATTAGCATCATTGGAGCATGGGCAGTTGGGTGAGAAGGAACCATTCCTGACTGTACATGAGCCTGAAACAAAGAGCTCTTTAGTATCATGGTCACAAGGAGGCAGCAACTCCTGGCCACATGACTGGCAAAAGTTTGCTCCGGCTGCAAATCCGGAGGGTTACTCTCCATTTTTTTTTTTAAATTTTTTTTTTTTTTTTTTTTTAAACTAGGTTAGGGGTTAAGGCAGAGGTTGTAACACAAAAAAAAAATATTAATAATAATTTAAAAAAAAATAATAACAACAAAAAGGAAAAATAATAATTAAAAAAAGGGCTCAAGTCCTTACTGCTGGCTCTGAGTCGCGTTCTCAATTTTAGCCATTTTTGCCAGCGTTAAACAAGGGGGGTATTTTTTAAAAAAAAAAATCACAATTCAGCAACAAATCTTCAAAACATTTCTGTTAGTCACCTACATCAAAGCACTTTCTAGAGGGTACAGATAGGAACTTCACAGGCACTGGGAGTCTGGCATCCCTTCCCCAGCTCTCTCCTTGCACAACCCCACGTTCTCTCCTGGCTCCCTGCCCTGGGAACCTCCCTGTCCTCTCCAGTGACCTGTGCCCACACAGTGCTCAGCCAAGTCCTTCTGACATGAGTGATTTCATCCCTTTACACTCTCAGGGCAGCTTTGTTCTGCTTCCAGTTCAGCTCATCGCAGTTCTTGTGTAATCTGAGCAATCAGGGCTAAGTCTCGGTGGAAAAGGAGATTAATCCTTCCCATGGCTGATCACCTCTGGCAAACAAGTTCAGGAACTTGGTGGGTTCTTTAGCTCAGAGCAGTTCATGTCTCTAGAGGGCATCCTTTTTTTTTATTTTATTTAAAAACCTAGCAAACATTAATTTCTTAAAAGCACAAAGGAACTCCGAGCTCTCAGTGGATTTCTCTTGGGGAAAAAAAAGCCCCAAAACCCCATCGTTTGTACCTAAGGTTTGCTTTGTCCTTCTACCATATCCCAGAACTGCAGCCTCACAGGTCTCCCATGCCAGTAAAGACAGATAGCAGGTAGTGGCTAGAATTTTATTTCTTAAAGACAAAAAGGGTTACTTGACTCATCACAGACATTCCCCAAACTCTTTGATCAGACTTGCACGTGGTTAGTAGCACCCCAGAAGCCTTTAAAGGCAGGAACTGCGATTCAAATCTCACTCTTGCTCTAAAAAAAAGGTTTAGGAGATCAGTGTGGAACAGAAATACCTCCCAGGACTGGCTCCACGTTGACTTTGACAAACATGCTATTGTAGAAGCCATCATTATAAAGCAGCTATTCATAGAGCAGCTGGAGTCAATACACACAGTGGATAAAATTTTTCTGCTGTGGCTCAAACACTTTGCAAATTGGCAGCTGACAGCACTCTGTAATGAATTTTAAAGTACTGGTTCTCAAGTGAGAGATCTACCAGCTCAAGATTCATCTGATAACCTGAAGGGAAATTGGATTGATCCCCTGTGTTGGCCTAACCGAAATTCTTACCACGTGGTAGTTCAGAATTGTGTTTGGAAGCTGGGAATGAGGCTGCTAAAAAACTGTTAAATCCAGTGATTGGTTTCCCCACGATGGAATAATTACACGCATTTAAAATTTCTGACAGAACTCTAGTTATTCTTTCACTAGAGATTCTTGAGGGAACTTCATTGGGAAAGTCAATTAGTTTGGTGTAAATATCACAAATTGCAGATTTCATTCTAAAAAAAGCACGGAAGAGACTGCACAAGTTAAAAATCGAGGGCAAGGCAGGCTTTGTCTGCGATTGCTAAAAATCCTGCCTGAGCAGTCATTTCTGACTCAAAGTCCCATCTGATTTGTTTAATTTGGTTTGGGTAAGTGCTTGGCACACAGAAAGGAAGGCAATGGTCACATCCTGCATCCCTGGCCTGGCCAGGGCACAATTCGGGCACAGCTTTACCCTTTCATGGCCTTCAAGGAAATATTTCATGTTTGAAATCACAGCACTGGACGTGCCACTGAGCCAAGACCCCTCTGAGAAGCTCTAAACACAACCCAGGCATTCACAGCAGTGCCTTCACACCAGAGCAGAGCAGGAGTCTTGTTTCTGGCAGAAACCAGAGAAGGGGAGGACGTGCCAAGATGCCACAGCACCCGTCAGCTTTGGCCACCCTTCTCCTTATCCTCCTCCCTCCCCCCAAAAAAAAAAAGCAGAGAAATCAAAAGCCTAAGAGAATCAAAAAGCTAAAAACTCAACGTCAGTAAAACGATTCCTAAAGAATTATTGATTTATTGGCTTAACTGACTGTCCCAGGGACCAAAAGCAAAGATTTTATCAGAATTCTGCAAGGGACTGGACACCTGTCAGATTAACATCCCTAATCACAGTTAAGTCACCTTATCCCAAACTATCGTTAGCCTGTATGAGAAGGCAGAAGCCAGACACCAAGCTCTTGGTCTGAAGAAGAAATTGTGCAGGCAAATCACTGATTGAACTGCCCATTCCTTGAGAAAGGACACTAAATCCAGGAGATTTAGTAAACATCAGAAAATCTCTGTCACACTGCTTTCCACGGAGCTCTTGATTAATCTATCATGTGCTTCCCTTCCCCAAATCCTTTTTCTCAGGGAGCTGACCACAAGAGAGCAGTTAAGAGAAGTGGGTTTCTGATTCTGAAGCAAAGACTGTTGTTTTAGGTTGCCCAACAATCTTTGGGGATCTTCAGCACAAGCAGTTCATTTAGAACCACGCACACACCACACACACCACACACAAACACACACACACACAGAGGCTTCTTTCTGCAAGGATTGTCCTGCAGTCACCTTAACTCTCTCCTCTCTCCCTGCACTGCCTTGCTACTCCCTGGAAATCCTGTCATGTCCTTTTCTGGATGTATTTGTATAAATTTGTCTACGATGCAGAGCCTGAAACTGCCACCAAAAGCAGCAATTCAGCCTTTCTGCACTCAGCTCCCACCTCCAACCTTTCTGTATGCCAGCTCTTCCTGGGATCAGGCACCTGACTGAGCAGGGAACCGATTTGACCAAGAAATAGCCTAAAAAGGGGGTAGGGGAGGCACATTTCAGCTGAATCGTGTCCCCAGCCTGGGTCTGCTCCACGGCCAAGCAGTTCTGTGAGCAGAGTGGTGGGGCAGGGACAAGGATGGGAGCCAGGAACTGGGAAGAGAGCTCAATTTATTTCAGTAGCAGTGCCAGCTTAAGATGTCTTCATTAAACTACAGTTGCAGATGCACTAGGTGTTGGAAGCTGAGGTCCAAATACACCTTGTCAGATTCTAAATAAAGGCAATATACAGACAGAAACCTAAATAACAACAACAGGTAAGTCTGTGCTGAGAGGTGACAGATTGGCAATCACTTCAGCAGGCCCGACTGTCCTAACTTTGTGGCATTAAGACATTTAGTCTTGAAGGTTGTTAAACTGTGTTTACCTGGGGGACATGGGCCATGTGTGGCGGATTGGTATATGCAGGTTGAACATGGGAGGGATGAATGGTGAAGACTGTTTGTTGTGCTGTAGGAAAATTGTTTTGTGGAGACTGCGTGTTGGAGCCTGGCGTCATGGAAGGAGGGGTTGGAGCTAGACCTGCGTGGTAAATCGCCGACTGCTGCTGGGGGTTGGCCAGGTGCAGGGCCTGGGCAGCCTGGTGCTGGTGGTGCTGCAAGAAAACACAGAGATAATTGAGGTTAGGGCTGAGGGATTGCACACATCGATCCTGCTGAGGAGAAAGGAGTGGGAAACTGCTCTCCACTCCGAATCTGTTAATGGCAAACCTAAGGATGGCCACGCTTGTGCTCATGGGGAAACTCTTTACAACCCCACCAGGCTCAGCTTCTGCTGGCAAACAGAACCTGGACTGCCAGGTAAAACCATGGAGAACCTGGAGCTGGGAGTGCCAGAGCTGCACACAGAGTTACTCCCAGGAGGGAACTAAGGAATGCAGCACTATCCCCCAGGTAAAACCATGGAGAACCTGGAGCTGGGAGTGCCAGAGCTGCACACAGAGTTACTCCCAGGAGGGAACTAAGGAATGCAGCACTATCCCCCAGGTAAAACCATGGAGAACCTGGAGCTGGGAGTGCCAGAGCTGCACACAGAGTTACTCCCAGGAGGGAACTAAGGAATGCAGCACTATCCCCCAGGTAAAACCATGGAGAACCTGGAGCTGGGAGTGCCAGAGCTGCACACAGAGTTACTCCCAGGAGGGAACTAAGGAATGCAGCACTATCCCCCAGGTAAAACCATGGAGAACCTGGAGCTGGGAGTGCCAGAGCTGCACACAGAGTTACTCCCAGGAGGGAACTAAGGAATGCAGCACTATCCCCCAGGTAAAACCATGGAGAACCTGGAGCTGGGAGTGCCAGAGCTGCACACAGAGTTACTCCCAGGAGGGAACTAAGGAATGCAGCACTATCCCCCAGGTAAAACCATGGAGAACCTGGAGCTGGGAGTGCCAGAGCTGCACACAGAGTTACTCCCAGGAGGGAACTAAGGAATGCAGCACTATCCCCCAGGTAAAACCATGGAGAACCTGGAGCTGGGAGTGCCAGAGCTGCACACAGAGTTACTCCCAGGAGGGAACTAAGGAATGCAGCACTATCCCCCAGGTAAAACCATGGAGAACCTGGAGCTGGGAGTGCCAGAGCTGCAGCCAGAGTTACTCCCAAGAGGGAACTCAGGAATGCAGCACTGTCCCAAGGACCGCTTTGTTTTCAGCTGCTTTGACAAAATACAAACACTTCTCAGCATTTATCTGTTATTTCCACTTCACTCACGTGAAAGTACTGACACAATTATGATCCTCCCATAATCCTTAAATTGAAACATCCCCCATCCTCCATGACCAGGGAGAAATGAACAGTCGGACTCTGCTCCATCCCACCCTTTTTCCTCTCAAAGAAATCAATATATCAACATCAGGCACCGGTCGGCTGCATTCCCTTAAACACAATTAAACACCATTTAAAGCCTCTCAGTCCCTGAGTCGTGTTACCTGCACGGGGCTTGGAGCAGGGTGGCTTCCAGCATGTTGGCTTTGCTGCTGGCCAGTTGGGGTGGCAGAAGGCTGAGGATGCGGAGGATGCGGATGCAGGGTAGCATTAGGGTGGGCATACTGCTGAGCAAGTGAGCCAGTGGAAACTAGGATGAAAAAGAGGAATATTTAACACCGGGCACGGGACCTGCACCTCTATCAAGTCACCATCTGCACTTGAAGATTTCACTACAACTCAAACAGTCAGTAAATGTATTCCCTCCCCCTTCTAAAAAAAAAAATTATATATATATTTATCTTGCAAATAGCTGAGGATCTTACCTTGCTTTTGTGTAGTTTGGTTTGGCAGGAAAGTCTATAAACAACCATAATTAGACAGTTCATCTTCCCTAATTTGACAATGTAACAGATACTACATAGAGAAAAGCAGTATTTCATCTTTGGTTTTGTCAAACAGACCCGTTTCAAAGATCAAATTCATAATTTTCATACAATTTAGGATTTCCCGAGATATACTTTTCAAAGGTGTTACGAGCCATTTTTATTTCCACCATCCAAAAAAAATTCTTTGGCCTTATACCTGGCTAACCTCACCATGCTACTCTTCTGGAAATTGCTCACAGAACAGTCAGAGGGAAGCACAAACTCTGCCCGTGCGCTCCAGAGTAAATAAACACATCACAGCTGAGAAAACTGAGGCTGCTCGAGCATCAAATTTTTTGCTGAAGCCACTTTCTTGTGCTAAAATAACCCACGTTGCCTCTGCCCTCGAGGCCAATCTGTTCTGGATCACCACCATCCTGTGAGTTTGCCGACACTGCCACGGAATTCTTCATCCCTTGAAACGGTAGCAAATAAGGTACAAAATTCCCAAAAAGGAAGAAACTGAACAGAAAAAACTTTCACCCCAGTGAAGCCACATCTGTTGCTACAGCCGTGCCAGTCTCCAACAACAAACACCAAGTTCCTTCTTGGATCCTGCTCTGTCCTGCTTCAAATGGGCCACGCTAAATCCTATTTTTTTTTTAAACTTTTGAGGCAATCTAAGCAAGTATGAAAAGCCATAACGACAATGAGTCTTCCTTTAAACACAAAGCATGCAACTGGGGAAAAGCAGGAGCCTAAAAACGAGGACGTTTCCCCTATTTCTTTTAGGTCTTGTGCAACAAGCAGGCCGTGTTTGCAGCTACTTCTGTGTGTGATAACACGTGTTAACCCCTCTGATGTCACAGCCTGCAAAGATCAAGGAGAGTTTTGCTGACAAAGTGGTAAAAAAAAGCAAACAGCCAAAACAAATTATCAACCTGCTCCTTCAATATTTCCTTTGACTGTTCCTTATTTGTTTTGGTGCCTTTTGGTCGTTCTGAAGTTAATTGCTGATGAGTATCTCCCAGGTTCTAGGCTTTTTTAATGGGGTTGGTATTATATGAGAATTTGATGGCCACTGCAGTTTTCCCCCAGTCTGGTTTGCTCTAAACCTCACAAATCCAAGTTCTAACACGTTCCAACCCACCAGAACACAGAGAGCCAGGATCTTTTTGCCTGATTGAGGTTTTTCTCCCCCGTACAGGTTCCTCCTTTAGAAAATAACCGCCTGCCACATTTAACTTAATCCCTGGCAAGCTCTATTAAATCTTCACTGAGCAAATGGCCTCGCAGTGATGAGCAGTTTCAGGCTATTAATGCAGATGAACTAAATTCCTGCAGCCTGCAGTTGATCCTAACGTTCTTATCCATGTGTGCAAGCACGGTTGTACACTCCGAGACTTTCTGATTGAGGGAGGGCTTTGAAAAACACCTCAATATTTTTCTAAGTTCACTGTCAAAACCAGCAGGATCTTCTGCCACAGCATTTTGTTAGGCTTTAACTCCAAGTATTTTTATTTCTCTGTATCACTACTGGAATGTATTTTGCAGCAGCATCCTACTTGGCTTTCAGACGTTTCTCCTCTGACATCAAAATCATCAATGGCAACACCGATCATTTATCCAGCACCAAGTTTATGGCTTTCTACAGGAGGAAAATTTCTCAACCTCATTATTATACACACTCTGAAGAAGGCCAGAAGTTATTATCTTTGTCAAAGGAGTAGATATAAATGGAGGGAGGGATTACTTGCTTGCCAAAGGGCACGTTAGACCAGCAATCTTCCCAGTGCCTCGGCCACAGAGCTGGCAAGCCTGACTACAAATTAACTCCAACTCCATTCAAGAGGCTTTAAAATGTAGGGGAAATTTCATTCCGAGTTGTAAGATATTCAAGGCTTCCCACATCACTTGTTAAGAGCCCCCAAAATAATGTGGGACTCCCTTAAACCATTTGTGCAATTCATCTTTATGGCCGAGAGAATAATGAACTCAGTTATTCTGAAGCAGGTATTTCTCCAATAAAACTTCACAGTAAGGAATTTCTCTCTTAAGACACCAGTTAAACCAAGGAATAGCACCCTAAAGAACAGATATAAAGCAGGGGGAGGATCAAGTTTTTGTCATGATGGCAGCTCTTCCAAAACCACCTAATATTTTATCCATAGCTTTGGATTTGAAGCACTGGGGTTTTTTTATACGGAAGAATATTTATTTCTCTAGTTTCTCCTCTCCTTCATTTTGTCTTTAACAGATCACCCTACTGACCAAACCTGTAGAGCTTAAAACCACTTCAGATGCTGCTGCAAATGATGTTTTAATAGAAAATACTAAAAGTGCCTTTCAAAAAATGTTATCTGGGCAATTCTCTGAATCCTGGCCACTCCCTGCACAAACCAAGAACGACTCAGCAGGTCTGAAAGGCATTCCCAGTTCAAAACCAGAATTCAGACTCCAACTCCAGCAGTGTAAATGGTTTTTGGTGGTTAGTTAGTGCAAGTAATTCCCGCCAAGCCAATGAAATCTCTGAGACCAGCAGGGCTGTCAAAGGAATCTTGCAAAAGTCATGAAAAATTCACCTGCTCAGCCAGAACTAGAACACTTTCCCTGGGATTTTTTTAAAGGAATTGCTGCCTGGTCATCAAAACAGCCCACTAAACAAATTAACAGCAAATAAGACAAGACAGGAGGTGAAAAAAAAAAACCAACCAAAACCCAAAGCAAAACCAGTTATCCAATATTTTCCCCAACTGTCAGGATTTTGGAGATTTTCCAAATGGCCACCTATTGTCTGAGAAAGTGCCAAGAAAGCTCTAAGAAAAGACACACCTCGGCTCATTCCAGCACCAATACACTGGGGTTTCTCACCTTTTATGCCTTAAATTCCTCTCCCTGGGCTGACCTGCTTCACTTCTGCATCTTTCTAATCAAATTGGTTCTAACACGAGATATTTCACTGCACTGACCTGGCAGGGACACGAGGGAGGGAAGCGACTCAGTCACGGAATGGGAAAAAAAAACCAACATCACATGGATTGAATTACTGAATTCAACTCTACAGAACTGCACCCCGTTTCTCTGAGAGCAAACAAGAAGTAGTCAGCCACAGAACCCACAGAAGGAGCTGAAATCAAAAGAGGTCAGAGCAGCAGAAATCAAGCAGAACTCCCAGCTCCAAGGGAATGTGTGGAACCACATCGTGTCATTTTGTAATTTTGTCTTTTCCCCTGGAATTTCGATGGTGCCAATGGTGGTCAGCATTGGTCATGGTCCAAAGATGCATTGAAGAGCCTATTTTCAAGAACTGACCAGTGAACAAACTTCAAAAACTATTGCCAGAGCCAGTAAGATGGTGAGGATAACTACATTTAAAAGACCTGAATGGTAGGAAGCAAAGAAATAGCAAATGTTTCTTTCATCACACAAACATTTCAAGAAGTCATTTTACACAGGTAGAGTGGACTTCACTTCAAAGATAATCCAAGAAAGGAACGAGGTTATTAAAGAGATTTCAGTGCACCAAACCAAGAGGCATGAACACAGCACAGGTCAGCATCCTACAGCCCCCGCTCAGGCAGAACCAATCTGGTACAAGAAACACAGGAAGTCTGCTCCAGAGGAGATTTTTGGAGAACAAGTGGTTTTTCTCACATCCCTCTTGCATGAGCTAATGCAAAAAAAAAAAAAAAACCCNAAAAACCAAACCCAGGAGAGTGCCTGGCATGGGCTGCACGGACTTGCAGACAGACACAGCAACGAGTGCCAAGGCAGGACAGGAGCAAGAACAGAAACACCCTGAAACTGCAATTCCTCCTTTCCCATGTCCTGGGTGAGAGTTCATCCTGCAACCACCACCCCTCAAACCTCAGCTTCCTCAAAGCAGCTGCTGAACAGCAGCAGACAAGGCAGCATTTTGCAGTTCTCTCTGCTTTTCCCAGTAAGTGTGGATGAGCTGGATCAGGCTGCTGTGCCCAGAGAGCACCAGCCCCTCTCCCAGTGCCTACAGTGATGCTGGGCACCAGCACAGCCCCACCCGAGCCAGGGAATGGAACTGATAAAAGTTCACCTGCCAAGGAGCCCTCATCTCATCCCTGCCATACAATCACGAGCACAAGTTGTTCCCAGCACTCCTTCAGGGGCAGCTCTACAGAAAAACTTCCTCCACCTCAGCTGCACCTCAAGTTATTTCCTCCCAGGGGCTCAGAACTTGAGCCACAAGCTTTTTAAAGGGATGAGGCCCAGGTTACTTCTCCTTTCAGGAAGCTGGTAACTTGTCAAGGTTTAAAAATCCTGTTTGGCTCATGGAAGGGAGCGAGGCAGCTCCCCCGGGTTTAAGCAGAGGCTACAGAATCACAGAGTGGTTTGGGTGGGAAGGGACCTTCAAGATCGTTTCGTTTCACCTCCTGCCATGGGCAGGGACACCTTCCACCAGAGCAGGGTGCTCCAAGCCCCGTCCAACCTGGCCTTGGGCACTTCCAGGGGTGGGGCAGCCACAGCTTCTCTGGGCACCCTGTGCCAGGGCCTCCCCACCCTCACAGGCTGCAGATGAAAGGACTGGGTGGTGAAGTCAGAGATTATTCCATATCCAAAATAAATTTTTGAAGAATTGACAGCTCAGCTTCCTGTGATCACATAAATCTGTTCCAAAGCTCCATCCCCTGCCCACTGAGAGGAACCTTCCTGCGTTTTCCACATCCTGGTTTGGTGCAAGGAAACTTGTTCCCTCGACACGTCCCATTCCTTTAACATGTGGTTCTTTAGAAAGTGCTTTTCTGTACAATCAAAATTAGTACAAAAAACCCAACTCACTGGCAAAGTAGAAAGAAGGGCCTGTCTCCTTGCTGTATGGTATTTTGGGACATGCTGAATTTGGGAAATAGAAAGGTAAATTAGCCTCTTGCCACGTGCATACTTCCCATCTTCTGGAAAGGTCAGTGTCAGTTTTAATTTTTTTTAAAATTTTTTTTTTTGAAGACTCTAGAACCATGCAGATACTTTTATTTACTTAGCTGCTATCAGAGCTAGATACTTTGTTTTACAAATGAGTGGAGATGAAACACAAGTCTCAAGTAAGCCTTCCTTCTTAACTGTGACACTGAGGTCTGCAGTTCTTAATTAACACAAAAAGAAACTTTATGTCAATTCACGGTCTATTACTGTCCACTGCAACAAGAAGGTTAAAATGCAATTACACTAGAGTAGAAACTGGCCCCTTGCTTTTTCAGCTATGGCACTGCCATTCTGAACAGTTCCAAGACACCTTTGGTGACTGGTTCACTCTTAGTCCCTGGAGAATCCTCTGAAGTTTATATTATATCCACCATTGTACTATCAGGGGAATAGAATTTACTCTACTGCTGAGACAGAAACCAGATAAAAGTTAGAGACAACACCAGACCAGTAAAACATATGCAGAGGGGGAAAGGGGAAGGGAGAACAGGGACAGGAATGAGAGCACAAAAAACAGGAAATGCATCTGTGTAAAACCGAGGGTTGGTTTTACACGAGTTCTTAAACACAAAAGTTAAAAGTTTTTCAGAGGACTCCAGTTATCTGGAAACAATTCAGCCACACGGAAAACTAACACAAGTTCATTAATGGTCACAGGAATGGACAGATCCACCCTCTACTCGGTCACCAAATTTTCTACCAGCAGCAGAAGCCTGGTCTGGGCTTTGTGTGACACAGGAGTCAAACTGGGACCGTGGCCAGCAAACTCCAGCAGCCCAAGGACAGGGACTGGGAGGCCACCCCGAGCCAGCAGCTGCCAGACAGACACAGAACCTTCTGAACCCAAGGTGCAGCTGAGCAGGGCAAGGACGACACCTCCAGGTCGGCTGTGTGGCAGGTAAAGGTGTCACATTTCAAACTCTCCTGGACAGAGACGGCTCCGCAGCTGAAGTGTCACAGACGTTGTTATCGTCTGGCTGGGTAGAAAGTTGTTTGGGCATTGTCCTTCCCCGTTTTGAGGGGAAAACCCCAGTGATTTGAACACTCCTCTGTCCTGGGTTTAGCTGGGGTTACTGGGACCACGCAGCTCTCTGCTTCTCTCTCTTGTCAACAGCGGGGTTGTGACACTGTGAACTGGCAAGGAAATCCCAGAAGTGCAGGAATATCCCATTAAACAGCATTAGACAAAAGGACTTTTCTTTAAAATGGAAGAGTGCTTTATCACCAAGTGTAGGTCACTGCATGTATTTTGGATTCAGCTATCTCTTCACAAGGCAGGAAGGAAAACAACCCCAAACTTTTGGCAGTGAGGGTGGTTCCCCTTAAATCGACAGGAATTTCTCTTCGCTGCCAGGCTGTTACTATTTGCCACAGACTTTCAACTCGTCCCAAACCATTAGTGAAGGTGGAGGTTCAGATCTTACCAGAAAACATTTCACACCTTAGGAATACTTGATAAGCAGTTTCCCCCCCAACCCCCAGGTCTCAGCACAGTAGTTCTTGCAGACATCTTCTCTCTACCACATATGCAGGAGAAAAACTGAGTGAATTTTTGCAGGAATCACTCAAAGCAAGCACCAGTACCTTGAAGGGTAATAAAAGGGCAGCGTGGCCCACTGAATCCTGATTATCAGTGCTAAAAATAAGTAATAATATATTTTTTTAAAAAAATCAGATAGCAATTTCAAAGAGCCAAAAGGAAAATCGTTTGAGCAAAATCAAAAGCAGCAGCGGTGGTTGTTTTCTCAGGAAGTTGTTATTCTGTACTTTCAAATTATTTTTTAAGAGAGGACCAGAATCAAAGTGCACAGGCATATTTAAATGTGGGTAAACTTAAGATTCTCAAAAGACAGAACATAAGTTATGGGTATTTTCTTATAGTCACTCAGTCAGATGTGAACAATTCCAACATGATGCTGTTCTTTAGCAACGGGCTCCACAAGCAGCTCAGATTGGTCACCTCTGGCATTCCTGCCTTTTCCCACATACGGATAAAACGGAAGCTGAAGTGGACACGTTACAGCTGGACACACTTTGAGGAAGCACAAGTCCATCTGAGCCAGGTCTTCAAGCACTCAGCACATGGAAGACTTGCAAAAATGTGAATTGAGAGGGTGCTGCAGAACATCGGGAGTCATTCCACGTGTCACTGTCACCTTGGAAGGTGAAGGGCACGTTTGAGACAGTTCACGGTCACTAAACACGTCTGCACAGGGGCAAGAACACACCCTTAAAAAAGGTCTGTCACATGGAGTTCACGATCCTCTTGGGTCGAATGGTTTCAGTAACAAAAAATTTCAAGCACTCCATCATTTACTGGAAGGTGGGAGAATATTTAGAAGAGTCACCAAGTAGCTACTTGAAAGAACACAGGAGGACAGGCCATTTCTGTTAAATTAGGTGCTCTTGGGAAAGTAATATTTAATTACATGGCAGGAAATACCAAAGAATTCTCAAGTTTGACCCAACTTAGTTGTTTGCACTGGCAGGTAGTCACATATCTACAACAGACAAGCTGCAAAACCAACACAAAATGAGATCTAACAGTTGTAAGTTAGAATATCAGTGAAAAAAAAACTATACAGACATCTGATCAAAGCCAAGCAAGGCAACGGGCTTGTACTTCAACGCTGCAGAACCCACTGATTACAGGAGATAAGGATGGTGCACAATGGGAAATTGCTAGGAAGTCACATGCAACCATTCTGAATCAAATCTCAGATTATCTCATGTTTGGTTTTATTTTAATTAGAATTTGAGAGGAGGGTTTTCACCAATAAAGGTCTGAAAGCCTTTGATCATTCGCTTTATCGGAATTCTATTTAATCTAACGAAAAAGCAAACAGAAGATCTGTTTACATGGACACCTCAAGCACAAGAGTTGAAAAGATCAAAGTAATACAATTAGCAAAGACCTGTGAGAGAAAGATTAATCTCTACAAGTAACTTCCATTTCAGCTTCAGCACAAACGAGCTCAAATGTTCTTCCTCCGAGCGTCAAAAAAAGGCTATTTTTGTTTCTTAACTCTCGTTACCACACCACTGCAGAGTTCTGACAGGATGTTTTTCAGATGGGTAAGACACCTCTTAAAATCAGAATTAATTTCCCGCTAAACTCCAGATTCTCTGTAAGTTTTCATGACACGTCATGGACTTCCATTAAGTAGCAGTGTAAAACTAAGCACCCGAAAACATACAAAGATGTCTAAAGGTACAGAAAATCTTTTATTAGAATCTAAGTCAATAATATACGTGACCCAATAAAACTTTTCCTCAGATGCTATAACAAGTATTGAAATGCCATGTTTTCAAGAGACCATCTGCTGTTTTGACATTTTATGACAATTTCCAAGCCTTAAACAACCTTGACTCTACCTCTTTCAATAGCATGTTTTGCAGTGAGCTTTTTTTCCTCCAAATTGGGCCTTGATTTATCATACATTTTTAATGCTTTAGAAGTTCTTGCACATTTTTACTTTCGTCACAAGGTAACCCACATTTTCAGCACTTCACTGTAAGTGAAAAATGCCCATCTGATAATGCTAGAGACTAATTGTCCCAGTCAGAGCAATACATGAGCTGTTCCATAGACTTATTCTCGACTTACCAAAAAGGAAAGGTAAGCAACACATGGTTTATTTTGCTTAAACAGCAGCGTTCATACTGTTAATAATGGCAGTAGTATCATAAAGACAGCATTTCACTAGTTGCCAGAACTAAAGTCAAGTTTGAAACTGAGGTCATAACCTTGCAATAAAACAAGTACTAATTATAATCAAGGAACAAACAAGGGATGATGTATCAAGAGCATCAAGAGAACTTGAACAAACTTCTTTCAGCAGATATTCTTTAGCAGCTCCCAGGTTGAAATCTCATCTTGGTCACTGGCATCCTACCGAAATCAGCACACTTGAGTTTTCATTTGAACCAGCTGGCTCAGTTTTCAATGCTCTGCTCATCATCATCATCATCATCATCATCAATCATCAATCATCATCATCATCATCTTACGAAATATAAACCACATCTACTGAACGATACCCACGTTTGAAGGCTGAGATTAAATACATCCCCTGCACAAGGTAAGGACTTAAAAAGTTACATATAACACAAAACGTTTCCTACCATACATAGCATGTGTCTGTTCATGCGCACCGTACTGTGTTGCAGAGGAAGATACTAAACCCGGCTGTGCGTGTGCTGGTGGGGCCATCATCCTAGCGTTGCCCTGTATTACAGGGCTATAAACATGAGGATGCTGCAGGCAGAACAAAGGAAAAAAAACAAAAAAACCACAAGGTTAATTGGGGAATTGCTCCAAAGAAACTCGTGTCACCTAAACAGTCGCGATCTCGAACGCGCGGTGAGCTGAGGATTTCGCGTTGTTGCGATCGTCCCGTAAATGGTTTCCAAAATTTAAGGGCTAAAAACTGACAGGAAACGGTGGCATATCCAATTTTTGCCACTCTAATAATGCACTAAGCTTATATATTTATCCAATTACACATGTAGATTTAACAGCCTTTGAAGTAAGAGCAGTCTACCGAGTGAGTTATTTTTAGAGCACTTAACCAGGAGATGTGCTGGCCATGACCTAAAGAAATTCTTCAGAGAGCTAAAAAAACCTTATCAATAATAAATGCCAACTTCTAAACGGACCTTAAAATTCGCTAGGACCTTAAAATTTGTTAGGACCTTAAAATTCGTTAGGACCTTAAAATTTTGTTACAGGTTTTGAAGCACATTCCGAGATCACCACGTGTGCTCCAGAAGGCAGAAACTCTTCAGGGTGACTTAGGACTGGACACAAGGGGGTTATTTAGGTCTGAGCCACTTCATTATTTGTGCTTGGATTGATCAGGAGCATTGAAAGGACTCTTACCTGAGATTGGTAGTGTGGCACATGCTGCACAAGAGGCTGATTAGGAAACTGTTGGGGGCTATATGCAACATATTGTGTAGAATAAGCAGGTGGAGTAGCTACAATTGGAGGGCCTGCTGCTGAGGCAGGATGCATCATGGTGCTCTGGTGGTGTTGGTCTTGCCGCTGCTGGGGCATATTTGGTACTGGAAAACAAAGATTGCCTCACGTTAGAAACACAGGGGGAAGAACCGTGAGCTTCCTGAAAGGTTCTACGTTATAAACATGGTACTGGGACCATGTGGAATATCCTCACCCCACACCTTTAACCATGGGTTAGAGCTCTGTCAAAAAGGAACAGTGTGAAGAAGAGTTTCTCCAAGAAACACATGATTTACACAGCCACAAACCCAGCCCTGCCTTTCTCGTGAAGGAAGAAAGGTGGAGGGAGAGAAAGACTGACAAGAATCAGAAATGGAAGAGAAAGGTTATATCAGGATACCTACATCAACCAATTCATCCTGTCCCCTTCAAAAGGCTTAATTCAGCCTCATGGGAACTACTTGGCCACTGTTCCATCAGCTGGAAATCTGAGTCTTTATGTTAAAATGACTCGTGCTTACGGCTGAGGAGAGCACAATAAAGGTCTCCACATCTTTTGAGCTCTCTGCTACCCCTCAGGGCAGCAGAAAGCAACTTTTAGGTCACAGACAACACTGAGGGAGACAAAACCTATAAGAAGAGGAGTAGGAATAATTAAGAGGGAAAAAAGATGAAAAGAGCAGAGCAGCGTGGGATCACCTGAGCTCTCCTGGGAAGGTGACCACCCAAATGACTTGGAACAAACTAATTCAGCCTACAAGGCATGGGCATGAGAGCCCCAGGAGAGCTCCAGGAGGACTCCAGCTACCTGCAGTCAGGCTTAAACCTGTAACTGAGCTACCTCAAGCACCTGCAAGCTCCACTGCAGGGGAAATGTCCCACATCCCTTAGGGAGAGGAGAGGGAAATGTTGAAAACATCAGTAAATTCACTCAATGCTGGTGTTTACACTGCAAATCCACAACAGAAAGAAGTAAATACAGGAGGCAACTTGAACAGTGTAAAGGCACAGAGCTGTAACCCAGGCCTGTGCTGCACACAGATGGATATGCAGAAAATAATGGAACTTAAAAAGGAATTCAAACTTGAAACTGCCTCACCCATCGAGTGAGTACTCAGCAACGTATTTCTGATTAAAACAGTGTTACCAACCAGAAGAAGATTTCAGGGGTGAGGCCACAGTGAAGTTACTGTGTTTTAACACAGAAATACATTGCAGGGTTTTGTCTCCCTTAGGTTGATAAAGGCCATTTGTTTGTTTCTCTACAGCAGGAAACAATTTCCTCCTGCAGTGACTGGAGCTGCAGTGCTGGTCCTGTCCTGCAGCATTGGCTGCCACTGCAGAAGCATTCACTGGGCACAGTTACAGCATTCCCTGGAACAGGAGCACAAGAACAAGAGCAGCACTTTCTGCTCCCTCGCTGCCCTGCCCAGCACAGGGAGCATCTCACCACCCATTGTGACTCCCACAGCCACGGGTGGCACTTAAACACGTGGCATTGTCATTGTTAGTCCAGCTGTTCGGTCACTGGGGCAGCAGGAATGAACGAGAACAAACTGGAACCAGCTCTCTGCAGCAGAAGAGCAGCAGAACAAACTCTTCCTGAAGAAATAGTGGCTCTGCACATTGACAAAAAACCCCTCTATTAAAGCACCAATTGGGGCACTGCTGCAAACCAGTACAGAAAAGCAGCAGAGGAGTTCCCTTTAAATAAACCTGTAATTTTTATGAAATATAGGAGATGATCACCTTACCCTAATGCTCCAGGTAACAGAGATGTTTTCCTGTTTGTCAAATCAGATTCCAAACCAAGCAACCCCCCCATTACTCAAACCTGGCACGTTTTGGCTGAATTAGTTTATCTAAAAATCCATTAGCATTTCCACTTACTTCCCTTTATTAAAAATAGCATTTCAAATATCGATCGAAAACCAAATTACCATGGATTAGAAAACACACAAACATTTGTCATTTAGCCATGCTGCATGCAGACTGAGAACCAAACAGGCAGTATTATTCTCACCTTTACCTGCTCTATATGTCTTGGCTTGGTTCACTGGCATGGGCGTCATGGGAATAGGATACAAAGGCTGAAACAGAACAAGTTGAAGGTATGATATTCCTTTAAAAACCTCAGCGTGTGCTGGGGTGGGGGGCCCCACTCAGCTTTGATGTGTTTCCCTCTGTTCTGCTACATGGTTTAGTGAACTCTGCCTAACCTATGAGATTTTCTTGGATCAGGGTCATTAAGTCTGCACGGACACACAACTAAGACCAGATGGTTGAAAACAACCAGCCCAGGAACGCTACTGCTCTTACTGCAGGCACTGGGCTCAACCTGACAGCCTTACAACAGCTTTTTGGTATAAAGCTCAGTCAGGGGAGGGTTAGGCTGGGTATCAGGGAAAGGTTCTTCCCCCAGAAGGGGCACTGAACAGGCTCCCCAGGGAATGGGCACAGCCCCAAGGCTGCCAGAGCTCCAGGAACGTTTGGACAACGCTCTCAGGCACAGGGTGGGATGTGCAGCGCCAGGGGTTGGGCTGATGATCCTTGTGGGTCCCTTCCAACTCAGGATATTCCATGATTCTATGATAACAGAGCTAGATTTGAAATCCCAGTGATCCCTACAACAACCAGCAGCTAGTGGGACACAGCTGGAAACAAAGAAACAGTTGCTTAACATTTAAAGAGAGGGAGACCATGCTTGCAGGACCAGGGAGGAAACCTGCACAGACCAACCATAAATATGGGCTGCTGGCATTTACAAGTGCTTGGGACTGTTTGAACATCCAGACTGAGGGAGCACTGGGAAAAGGCAGTATTCACACAGCTAAAACTTAACAACAATGTGATTTACAAGAGCAATACGAGCTGCATTATTTCACTGTTTTAACTCAGAGCTCCCAAGTTGCAACAAGCTGATCTTTAAGGTCCTTCCTAACCCAACCCATTCTGTCATTCCTAAGTCCCCTCAGCTTCCTGAGGATCTCTGTGCAGCGTCGAGGAGTTTGCAGCACTTTACCTGCACGCCTGGACTCACTGGAACCGGGTACATCATATTTGGTGCAAAACAAACAGGCTGAGTGTACACGGGGGTTGGCTGCTGATGCCCCACCATGGAGGGGCTGGGCTGAGCTTGAGGACGAGGGGAGGTTGGTGTAGTAGAAGGTTTCGGCTACAAACAGAAGGTGAGCAATGGATATGGCAGGGTTAGTTTGAGCATCCTCCAAGGAAAAGGTTGGCTTATAAAGATCTACTCAAAGGCACTGCTGGACAGCATCAAATCACTTACTTGAGCAAAAGATCGAGGGTTGAACTCTTTAGCATTAGGATTAAGTGTTGATTTTCTAACTTGCCTAAACACAAAGAACAAAAAATTTAGTTGGGCATTATTCTTTCACAAGCGTATCTGCAATTAATAATTTAAGAAACACCTCGTTTCCATCTGTGAGTCAGATTTCTGAGCAAACACCTCATGGCATGCAAAAAGCCACTCTTATGGAGGGACTCTTACTACAATTATCCATAAAAGTTTTCCAGTCGCTACCACAATGTGAGCCAGGAGAACATTGAAATAAGCTTTCAGATATGAACTAGAAATCAACAGGACCAGAGCTCTGCACTGAGTCAGGAGATGACTTTCAGGGCAGCCCCTTCACCTGCTGTTCCTCCTGTGTAAAAAGCACTTACAGCCAGGAGTGTGTCACCCAGTCACGACTTCTACACAAGGCCTGATGTTAATAAAGACGTGCTTATTCCAAAAGGCAAAATTACTCACTCAGAAGTATCCTTCTTCTCCTCTTTATCCTCTTTGTCTTGTTTACTTCCAGGCCCGGATGTCTGTACACCTTGGGAAGTCACCTCAGGCCCTCGCTTTTGCTCAGAGCTGTTACTTATGGAAGGAGAAATACTGGGACTATTGGGTTTGCTACTGCCACCATTGGAGTTGGTGTTACTGCCAGCTTCTATGATAGATTCTTTAGGGGTGGATTCTGTTTTTTCTTTAACTACATCTCTTGATTTTTCACCTTCTCGGGTTTTGTTTAGCAGCTGATCCACTGCATCTGAAGAGGAACTGGACTGTAACTGAAAAAACCCAAGGGATATATTCAGTAAATTGATACAAAACTCAGGAGAGACCATCTAACGCTGTCACATACACAGAGTAAAACACAGTCCCACAGGCCTCAATCGTCTGGAAATGACCTTTTAAAACACACATTTCCATTTTTACTAGGAAAGGAATCCATGAACACTGACAGTGTTTAAGCTGGCACCGTGTAAGGAGCTATTCAGCCACTCAGCTGACCTCTAGGTTGATTAGGAAAGCTTCAGACAACCCTCTGGACTCATCCCCTGAGTGATTTAACAGCACCACTTGAAAAGCTAACCTGATTTAATAAACCCTTATAACCAGGAAATAAGTAATATGAATTCATCTTCAATTTCCCTCAGCAAAACTCTTCATTTAATTTTGCAACAGCTCCTCCATATGGAGTGTGAGATAATTATTTGTGCCTAATGATCAAACAGGTTTCAAGTCCTGTTTTCAGTGTACAGTCAATATTCACATTTATGGGCATTAGGCAATTGTACTGGTGAGAGTCAGCATTGATTTTACAATATCTAACATGAATTCTTACAGATATTTTCATAAATTAAGCAAAAGTAGAAAGACCTGGTAACATATGCAGCGTGTTCAACTCATTAAAATAATCCGGATGCACGTGAGAAGGAAGACACCATAAACAGAGAGAAACTTACCCTAAAGTCATTCTTAAATTTCTTTAAATCATCAATCTGTTTTCTATGCTCTGAAACAATTGGAGAGACACCTGCCAAATATAAGATCAACATTGTCCAAGCATTTCTAATACAAGTTTCATACACAACCCTGCACATTGCTAAGTTTGCAGAAAGGTAATGATTTTGCAGATATAAAAATGAAATCCGGCGCCTTATTTTCGGTTTTAATTTTGGTACAATTCCATGAACTACGTGTACGAGCACGCAGAAAGCCTCTGTGAAAGCAGAGCATTACATAACTGATTTATCTTTAGTTCTGATGCACCACACCAAGGCAGAAGCCCCGAGGTGCAGGGACTGCAGAACTCACTGAACACAAAGAACATGCAACAAAACCCCCAACCCAGCCTTGTGCCAGCATTTCAAAACACAGCAAGCGAAGGAGAAACACTGATCAAGGTGAGCTTTATGGTTGGACTCATCCTAAAGGTCTCTCCAATGAGAGAGTGAACGAATCTGGTTCTCAGTGTTTGGGTTTTTTTGAGAACTGAATGAACAAACAATGCTGCAGAGACAAACAAATGTAAGGCATAATAGGAAAAAGCACAGTTAGAAAAGCTCTGCTGACCACGATGCTCAGAAGTATTGTGAGCACAGCTCTAAGCAGAAACACATTCAGTCCAAAGGCAGCTAAAAAGCAGCTCTGTGAGCAGGGGAAAGAAAGAAGGGAGGGGAAAAAAAAAGAAAAAAACCCAAGTGAAATCACACCATCCACATGAGCATCTCTACACTCGGTGTTGATGGAATGAGTCACAAACAACATTTCAAAGTGCCACTTCACAACTGCATGACCAAAATTCACTGTAGAACACCAGGCTGCCTCCAAGCCTTCCTTAAAATGCCAACTAAAGCAGCCAGGAGAGCAGGTTTAGTGTGCACAATTCCTACATCACTCGAGCACATGAAAGCTTTGGATACAAACCTTTGTTTTCAGGTTTAGAAAAACTAGGAGAAGTCTCACTTGGCTTTATATTCTCCTTGTTTCCAGTTGCAGAATTTTGCCTCTGGTCCTGAAGCCTTGTATCTTTAGCTGGAAGAGAAATTGCCAAAGTTATTCTCTTTTACACAGCTCAAACTGAGCAAAGAGAGAAGGTAAGAGAGAAACAAAAACAAAAAATAGCCATTTTTAGCTTGAAAAACTATTAAAGTTACACATTTTCTGCTACCTAGTTGGTGCCTGGAGGATCGTCCTCTCTCCCTCCCCATCCTACTGTTTTTAAAGCCAAATGAAAAAAAAACCTAATTAAACTCATCCCTCTCCTCATGCACAAAACCTTAACTAGGCTGAACAAAACATAAACTCAGAGCCAATTATTTTCAGTAGTCCAAGGTCTTCATACAGAATGCTACAAAGACTTGAGAGTTCTTAGACATTTGACTGTGCTCCTGAATGGTTTTCTTTCCCCCATTCCTTTTGCTGCGTTCAAAATAGTTCTTTGCAACCAGTGGCCCGCGTTTCTTTAACGTAGAAAAGAGGCAAAAACTGGGTTTGAAAAAAATCCTCCATTAAGTCAGACACCTTTAAACCCATATTCCTTAAGGGCACAAGGAATTAAGCGTAAAGACTTCTCAAAAAGCCTCTCTCCAACCTTAGTTTCAAGCTGGCACCACGAAAAATGGGGAACTGCCGACAAAATTTAATACATCCCAAGTTTCCCCATCATTCTGCTCTTGCCTAGGCACATTCCTGGTCAGGAATTAGGGAAAGGGAGCATTTGTGAGGTGGTGAGGGCCACTTACCTTCATTGGAAGGGGTGACTGCTCTGTTGGATGCAGGGCTGGCAGGTGTAGGAGAGGCAGCTGGAACAGGCATGGCAACAGATTCAGTGGGAATAGTACCAGGCTGAGGAGAAGGCAGAGCTGGTCCCATGGGAGTGCTGCTCTGCCTTGGAGACCTAGGCCTGTGTGTTTTAGGGGATAATCTCGGAACTAGAAACAAACAGGAAAAAGCAGTTATAGGATGAGCTTCCCCCGGCTGCTCGGCAGTTTGTTTTAGTTTTAAAATGGCTAAAAACATGCTTTGAAACGCTTTGTGAGACATTATAGAGTGACTGAAAACCTGTTTACCTTTCAGGCACATCTCCTAGTTCTTTACAACGCAGCATTTCAGATAATGGGGTGATCTCTCTGCAGATTGTCCCCCAAAATATGTATCACTGCCCTCTAATCCCACCCAAGAATCTGCAAAATGCTTCCCCGAGTCCCCAGAGGTACAACTACAACAGCTCACATCAACCCAGTTTCAGGCAGAACACAAAAGGTGGTCAGGTCTCCACACAAACAGATGTAAAACATTTTTTAAGAGGGCTGAAAAATCCATTTTACAGCGTCCTCTTTTGGAGGTTTGCCAGCTGGAAAAAAAACAACACAGCCTATTGAAAAAAAGAGTGCTTTTAGGTATATTTTTTGCCCCTGTGTTAAAAAGCAGCAAGGAAAGTTGTATGTTCTTTGAACAGTAAGTTGTGTCTCCTGCTTCCTGCTCATCTCACTCGTGCTTTTTGTCACATATTAACTTCCAGTGAGGGAGCAGAAAGGCAGGTGAGTGGTTTAACAGTCCTACTTGCATGTTAATAATGTATAAACAGGGAAGATGAATCACAAATGATGCCACAACAGAAGAGGTGAAGTCTTTTGTCACAAGGCAACAAGTCTATGTGGGTCTGATTTACAGCTTCTTTCTGAGAAATGGGTTCCCACTACGCTCCTCTAGAATTCTGAGCTGCTAAAAAGTACCCAAAAAGTATCTAAAAAGGACCAAACTGTTGCTCTCTTGCCCTCAAGGAAACACCCAGCTCCTGACAGCCCGCCAGAACACGGCCTCAACTCAAGAGCTCCAGACTAGACCTGCGGCACAAGACTGAGCTTTAAGTCAAATATTAAAAAAAAATATATATATTAACTGATTTAAAAAAAAAAGACACTCACTATAACTGCTCCTGCAGTAGCCAAGAACAACATCACCACTTCAAATCCACGTAAATTTTAAAGCAGAAATACATCCAACTTAACTCGAGTATCATTTCATCTTTTAATACCAACCTTCCTCTATCCAAACACCTCCTTCATTTGTAAACCACAACCCAGCCACGCTGCCACTAACCAAACTCAGGGATGCAGTGGCAAGTCTCTAACTCCTCCTGACTCCTCTAAGAACTCCCCTGGAAAGGAATCCTTTCAACAACTAATTCCCACACTTTTCCTTCCTTTCTCTTCTAACCTGACTCTGCAGTTAGGACAATATTGCACTCACCAGCTCTCAGCTACCTGGCAACATCCTTTCTCCCACTCCAACCTTAGCCCAGTATTTGATTATTCAGAGCCTGAATTGCCTGGAAAGGCAGGATTCTGCTGAGCATTCCCACTCTAAGGATCCCCCTGCAAGCCATCTGCAATAAGCCAAGCTTTACCTACCCCCACTGACAACTGATGACCACGTCCCACCTGAAGGGCTGCCTCGTGCCACTGCAGCAGTAGATGCTTCCCCAGGTGCATTATGAGATACAAATTCTAAGCCACTTGAAATTGTACCCCTACCAGTAGAGACTCTGTGACCTCGAGGGTGCCGTTGAGCCTTTGGAGACATCCGTGGAGGCCCTGAGGGAAAAAAAGACAACCCCACACAATAAGTGCTTAATGTCCAGCACAGAAAACCCAAACATTTGTTCTTACAATTGGATTTAATCTTAAAACTCTCAATAAAACAGCAATAAAATCAAGCAATTGGCATCGATATCCTAAAAAGGCCAAGTCATTGGTCCAGCCAGGCTGCCAACACTCATCACCTCCCCAG
>VZTA01029683.1:52271-74149 GCA_013398855.1 Mohoua ochrocephala
AAAAAAAAAGTAAAATATGACAAAATGATTTTTTTTTGTTGTTTTTCCACGGTTTTAACCCTTTGGGGATGGATCGAGCTGTAATTGAGGAGATAAAAGTCTCTGCAGGGTTGGGTTTGCCTTGGTTTTGGGGTCAAATTGAACTTGTCAATGGCACAGGCTCCCCAAAGGGTTAATTAGGATCTACAAACACTACTAAGGAATAGACAGTAAAGTTTGATCTGTTAGCCTGGCATACCAATGCTCCACAGCACCCAGCACTCCACAAGGTCCTTAACAGCTACCAGAGGTTCTCAAACAGCTGTTCACAAACAGTACTGACCACACAAACTGCTACTTTCAAACCAAATGATGAGTAAATATCCATCTAGGAGCTGGATCTTTACAAAAAACAGCGGTGTTCAGTGTCTGAATCCTGACATTTTATGTCTTTATCACTTATCTGAGGTATTCATGGAGGATTTTAATCTAGGATATAGGGCTCATGGTTTCCAAAGCAGAATTAATTGAATTTACAAGCCATTCTGAATAGTTTAGGTCTATGATGTCGGTTCAGCAGAGTAATAGGGTGACAGAAACCACAAACACTACAGACAAATTTCAAGGTTAGCATTGTTTGGGCAAGGCTCAGTTGTCCATCCTTTACACAGCTGACTCTGGCTTTAGAAAGGAAGTCTCACTTACCTTTGGATGTTTCTCAGACTTCCTCTCCAGATAGATCACTTGAGTATTATACATTTTTCATTTATTCCCAGCAATTTATTATAATAGCATTTTTAAATTCTAAAAGCAATGCCTGGAGGAGAGGCTACTGCTGAAATCCATCTCCAGAAATGGTGTTTGGTTTCTGGGACACCAGTTCCTGCCATGCAGTGCCTGCTGATGTCTGGTTAGAGACATTACCCACGTGTCCAGCAGAAAATACTCAAATAACCATTTGGAGGGAAGGCTTTGGATTCCTTTTCCCTAACGCTGCTCTTGTTTCCCCCCTCTCGTTTCCATGAAGTCAGCAAGTGGCTTTATTCTTTTCCACGGGAAACAGAAGCAGAAAGGAAGGGAAGCTTCCTCCTCCTGCCACTCCCTTTCACCAGGTGTCAGCACTGCTGCTCTTCCACACAGAGCTTCGCAGCGCTGCTGCAGTTTTTCACCTTTAAAACCACACAGTGCACCATCATCTAAGACAAAGGTGTTGGAGAAGGAAAATAAACGGCATTTCTGCTCTGCAAAGCCACAGCCAGTGCAGTGCAACAAAGCAAACAAGTTCCTTTGTAAGTTAAGCCCAAATCCAACTCGCAACCTCTGTGTTAAATGATGAATGCTAACCTGGTTCATGGAATACACATCCTAATCCCACACCATTTCAACACCATCAGGTAATTATCTGCAGTGTTAACGATGTACGTTCATGTAGATTTGAGATACTTGCCTCCGTTAACTACTCTTTGATCTGCTCCAGAGTTAGGGCTGAATTCTGAAGTGTGGGATCCAGACCTTGAGATTGGTGGGCCTGATCCAGACTGGCCCATCCTCGGTGAGTTTTGTCTTCCACTTCCCCAGGACAGGACATCTCTGTTCCTCTGTCCAGGTGGAATGTATTTATTTTCTCTGAAACACAGCAAATTTCTATCAGGGTTAAGACAGAACTGAGAGGCAACAAAAAGCACCCCGTTTTCTCTCTTTTTCTCCCATCGAGCCAAGGGGAAAAGTCTAAATAGTATCAGATGTTGACCCAACAGTCACCTCATGAATTGGCTTTTGATAGTGGCCACACAGTCCACTTTATGAGCCCACAGGCACCGAAGGATTTAGCAGTAATGCCTGAAATTTTTCAGGACACACCGAAACCGCTGCCCTTTCCTGTAATTTGGGACGAATTCACCACGGTGACGGGTCAGAATGGGGAAGTTTGTTTCACTACAGAGATAATACAGGGCCAGGCAGAGGTGTCCAAGTCAGCCTGAGTGCCAAAAGCAGCACAGGATTGTTTACACAAGGCTCCAAACCTAATCAGCCCCGCTGAAAAAGCCCAGTATCAATGAGCAAACTGCTACAGTATCCAAAATACCTCCATAATTTAAATAAAAATACTATTCATAGTGTACTCAAGTACCTAGTGTTCACACCATGTCCTTCTCTTTCATTAGCATTTCTCTGAACAGCAGTATATTTTTCTTCTTCTGTCCTTTCATCATTTTCCAAGGCAACCCGAGCTTTGTATTGGGCACTTGATTCAATTTCCTCTGCTAATTGAGTTGCTCTGGCTTCCCGTTTTAAAAACTCTTCTGAATTATCTCTTTCTAATGGCACCCTAAAAAGACAATGGAAAGGAAAAGAATCTCTGAAATGCATTCAAAAGCACAAAGGAGCTACAAAAATCACACAGTGTTAGTTCTAACCGAGTCAGAGTGAAAAAATATCTTGCTTCTAAGCCAGTAGACTTGCTGGCTCTTTTTAATACAAAATTCCTGGACTGGTTTGATATTACGGACGAATTCAGGGTGATTTTACCTGCCTAGGGAGGTGAGGTCAGGGTGCAGAACTTTTCCATAGGATTTGTAAAATCCCCAGTCCCTAAAGCTGTGCAAAGGTTCCAACTTTTACCACGGTTGAGAACGTCAGGAATAAAAAGCCTCAGACTGCTGTTTACACAGGAAGCTACTCCAAGAGCCCAAATTTGAAAATTTTTTTAGTTATTTACACATTCCCAGCAGACACAATCCTACTGAAATGAGAGAGTGACATCCTCAATCCTTTGATAATTCCAGCCATAGAATTTCAGCTCTCCCAGTTATGAAAAACTGCAGAGAAGATGGATGCAACACTTCAGAGCACAGGACCAGAAATCCCTGACTCATCTGCCACGTGCCAGGACCTCAAACCCATCCAATCCCTGTCTCCCTCTATGGCAGGCAAAGGAATATTGCAAAAAGCATCTCTTAGGAAAGCCACCAAGTCAAAATTCAACACGTGAGCACTGAAACACTGAAAAAAAACCCAACCAGAGATGGGATCGTACCTGGCACCTCCTTCTGGCACCCATTTTTGGGGTTTACCTGTCCTAATTTTTGTGTCAGGTTTTATAAAACGATTTTTTCCCCCCTGATTTTAACTTCGAGTTGCAAAACTCGATTTTAACTTTGGTTTCCATCCGACCTTACTTTAGAATAAGCCACATAAAAATACAGAACAGAGCTGCTCTGCTGGGCATTACAGAATCACCACTGCCCGTATTTTGAATAAGATAAAGAAGAAATACAAAGAAAGTAGGTGGAGACACAAGCCAGGTATAAAATAATACATGCAAAATTGCTCAAGTGTTGGTGGCAGAACGAGGAGAACGAGTGGCTTTGCCAAATCCCAAGCCAGCACTCAGCTACTGCAGCACAAGTTTTTCCCCTACATTTTTGGCCAGTCAAAACATTTATTGGCCTTATCAATGGTGACTGCAAGAATATGCAATAAAACCTTTACCCTTCAGCATAAAGCTTTGGCTCAAATAAGATTTACATGAACACAAACCCGGTGCCAGGCCCCTGTGTTAATAACACGATAAAGGAGAACACCCAATAATCCTCATTTATTTAAAAGGATTGGGGAAAAAAAAAATGAAGGGATGTATGGCAACCTAAACAGGCAGGGAATGATTTCATGTTTTCTAAGAGGCCATTAAAGATGAGGCAAAGGGGATGGACAGGATGACATTGTTCAGAACCCTGGTGATGATCAACACATTTGCTGGAACACAAACTTGTACCTTGATGCAGTTTGACAAACTATACCTGCTACTGCTTAGCTCTAGGAAGAGAAAACAATCAAACAATAAATCCTTTACAATCCTTCAGCTGCACATCTAAGCATTTAACTACACTGCTGCTCATCCCAGAGTTGGAAAATCAGGAAAAGAGCTTCCCAGTTTAGCAGACTGATATGCAAAGCAAGTTGCTTGACTAGGGGGGGAAAAAAAAATTGAATTAATTTAAAGCCACCTTCATGTTTTTAATCTGTTTCCATTAATATCCAGAAAGCAGAAAGATGGAAGACTAAAGTTCAAAAGTACAAAAAGTACTTAGAGCAGTGAAGGGAAGGAAAGAACAGCTTCCCCAGGATTCAAACATAAGCCGATTAGGACACTTTGATTATCACCATGTTACAGGTCCATTTGCACAAAACAGAGAAATCAGATTGTTGAACCAGAGACCCGTAGACGAGTGCACACAAAAAAAACCCCTCAAAATATTCACTGCAATTCCTTGATATTCAAAAAAAAAAAAAAGTCTCCTGCTTCGGGGGTTAAAAGAGTGGGGAAATAGTGAAGCCATTTCACAATGGCTGTGAACATCTGCAGTCCATTTGTGTTGCAGTTGCAGTGAACATTATAGCTGCAGACTCTGGGGAATAAATCACTGCCAGAGTAGCCAGAGCAGCCTTTATACTACTTCTATATTCCAGTTGTTATTATATTGAACTAAAACTTCAGTTTAGAGCTGGACAAGTCTGCTAAACAAGCCATCCCCAGCACACAACCCCCACCCTGGTTATCAGCAGCTTTTCAAACATTGCAGTATCTTCCAGATCAATTGTCTCAATAAAATCAGGATTTAGCCAAACTGCTCTGCTAGGTTAAACAAAAACTATAGGTATAGCAGCTACATACAGATCATTTCACAGCTTTCCACCCTATTCCTGGAAGTTTCTGCAAGAAACAAGCGTTATTGCACGGCTAAATTCAGAAAACTCTGCAATGGGAATGAGCTGTGCCCATTTAAGGGAATATATAAAGATTTCTACATCTAACTATTCACAGAAAGCTGGCAAGGTTTCTTAAGCACCATTCATTCACTGCTTTCGCAGTTATTCGATTCCACAACTTCAGAAACTATGCAAAAATTAGCTGCAGAATATAAAGTTTGTCAAACCGGGGAGAACATTCAATACAAATCTAATAACAAAATATTTTGGAACTTACGTATAAGAAGATAAACTGCTGTCATAAGTTGACACTACACCATAATTTTCTTCATTGTAACGAAACATGTCATTGGGATCCCATCCATTAGACTAGAAGAAAACGATGCTTGTTTTTCAAAATGACACTGGAAACACATTCCCTTCAAATTAAGGGCTGATGGCAGAAGTGAAACCTTCTGCCCTTTTTCCTGGGCCTATGAATTCACTGTCCAGATAACAAAGTTATTAATGCCACAGTTTATTTCAGGGAGCTTTGTTCATCAGCTGCACAGATTTTACCTCCAAATTCCTTCTTTTTTTTTGTTGTTTGTTCTGAGTCTCTGTGTTGTTTTTAGGGGGGTTTTTTTTCCAATACACGCTCAGTCTGTACCAGAAGATTACTGGCTAGCAAGAAATACATAAATATCTTTTTTGCCTTTTCCAAAAAGTGCAAATTGACACTTCTGAAACTTTTCAAAAGCACTGATGGAATTACCTGAGAGACACCACAGGTAGAAGGCTCCTGTTGATCTGCACAACTCCCCCTACTTCAGTAAAATTGCTATCACAGCACTCAAGCACAACAATAAACGGGTTTGAATATTTGATAAAAGCACTGAGAGTATTGGGTATTCCAATAAATCTCAGCCCTATAGCATGGACACCAAAACTGACAGGAGAACTGTTCTACCCAAAGTTCATATGCTCTAATCAGTAATATTACCTCCTTGAACATACAGCAGGCTGAATACCTGGCTCCAAGAATTCCTGCTTGAGGAAAAGCTGACTGCTGTGATATATGAGGACATGGCATTTGAGGCCATGCTCTTCATCTAATGATTCATAATCTGAGACTGTCTCTGTGCTTGGGTCAGGCTTCCATCAATTCCCTCCATCTGCAGCCCAGGGACACTTAGGCGAGCACAATCTCACCATAATTTCCAAGTGCAATGACAGTCAGACAGGAACGCTCTGATTAAACATAAATCACTTTGGGGCATTGCTGGATTTGGAGTCCTTAACAAAAGCTGCTCTTTCGCTCCATGAGTCCAACACAGCTCTTACCACAGCAGCTGCCATTTGTCAGGATTTGCCAAAAGTGGCATTTGAAAGGCAGCTATTCTTAGGCAGATTGTTCCAAAGGGCTGTGGCAGCTGCTGGCAAAGACTGAACATCCACCAGCACAATGCAGGACAGCAATTTTGCTCCTCCAAAGTTCATTACTAGATTGAAATTAAGGATTTATTTCAAGGCATGTCCAGGGAAACAGCTCATTTTCTACTGATGGCCAGAGATGATAAAAAGCATCACTTACGACATCTGTCTCCAGCGCCTCCAGCTCCTCGGAAGCCGTGTTCTCTCCTCCATCCCATGGTTCCAGATCCTTTTCCTTGTGTTCTCCATTAACTTTAGCACTGATGGCTGAATCAGTAAAAGCATCTGCAACAGAGTGAGGAGAAATGAGACCAGTGAGACCAGTTTGGGTAAGTTTGCACACCGGTTTTTATCCGAGGAACGGCCAAACACGGCTGAATCACAGGCACAATAAACATCATTCCCCTTCTCCTGGAGCTGCTGGACATCAGAAAGGTGCCTGCTCCAGACTGAGAATAACTATGGAAGTACAGACTAACTTCTCCCATATCAGAAAAGAGAATTAATTTCAGTTATTTCATAATATTTTCTACAATTACATATATATTTGGGGGGAATAAAAGAGACAAAAAGACCACACAAGGATCCATGTTCCTCTAGAAAACCCAAGACTTGGACAAAATTCTTTTCCAACCAGCCCACACAACTGCACACCACAATATTGTGCAAATATCAAAAAAAAAAAAAGCAGGAAAGCAACTCCCTAAATGGGCAAAATACAATTTTCCTTTAAAATATCCGAATTTCTTCTCTTTCCACAATTATCCATCGGCTTGGTGCTCCCATTCCCTGTGACATGAACGGAGGGGTCTCCTCTCCTGCCAGAGTTTTTCCAAGCAGCAGCTTATCCAAATCACACAGAGAAATTCAGGAACTCTCTGCTTTTTGCTCTCAACAACATAAGAGAATAAATAACCAGTAAGATTCTGCTCTTGTTTATAAAAATGATAAAAACATGGAAAAACGAAGATCACAAACTTGTATTTTGACTCGCTCATGTTTCATTCAAGCCAGATTTAAGAAGGAGTAACACCAGAGTATTAAAAGTGCTGTAAAAATATCTAAAGCCATTTCACCAAGGAAGCCAAGCTTTTATATTTGTAAGCAACTGGATCTCAGAACTACACACAGAACTTTAAAAAAATCAAATAAGCTTGTTATAGGCTCATAAATAAATTAGTCAGCCTAAAATAAATAAGTCTTCAATCTAGAATTTCCTATCATCCTTCTGCTGATAAAATAAGGAGCAAACATTTCAGACCTTTAGAAAAGATGAAATCAAACCACCAGGCAGTGCCAGATAAGGAAAAACGTGGCCTAAATTAACTTCTGGCAAGATATAAAAAATCTTCCTAAAAAAAAATAAAATGAACTTTAAAGCTATTATGAAAAGAATTCCCAACATATGAAGATGGCCACTGATGTAACAGCTTTTACACAATCACTGAAGATGTTTTAAAGAGAGACTGCTGACACTGTTTTGCCCAATCTCACCGTGAAATTCTGCACATAAACTGGATAAAAATTCACTGTGCTTGGTCTCTCTAATAACATCCAGCACTGTCCCATGAAATGCTCACACAAACAGCTTTTAAAATATACTCTATTATAATAGATACTATATATGTGTGCTCAAATGTCATCTGAAACTACACAGGAGCACAGTGCTACAACCCACAGTTAAGCAGTAGCTAAAGAGCACATTTGTAAGAATTTTTAAGAATGGAAACTCTGCATTTACCTCCTCAATACCCCGTAGCTTAACTCAGATAAACCAGTGCTGCTCCTGTCCTAAACATCATTAATTCCATGTTTCGTTTCTGATCTGCTCAGATTGGGATATTTTACACCAAATCCAAGTTGGAGGCTGTTTATGTCTTTTAGGAAACTGAAATTTGTTTCTCTGTCTCTGGGAGTGGAGGGAACTTCTCTCCAGTGAGATTAGATAAATACCAATGAGGAGCCTGATGGCAGCACCTGATGGAGGCAATCTGTGTTTCAGAAGGGTGTTTCCTTCATTTCTATTAAATTCCTCCAGGCAAACTCCACACAACTGTGCCATTTTGGATACTGTGAATAAAATACCAGCTTAACAAGACTCATCTACTCAACCCACTAATTTTCTTATTTAAACAGCCACATAAACATTCAGCAGCGCTGTTATTGTAACGATACAGACGGGGAAAAAAACACCCAAGTCAAAACAAAAACTCCACTATCAGCAAGTGCTACAGGTCTGAGTAAGATGTGTAAATTTCCCAGTAAATCCAGTATATCACAGGGCACAGGAAGCTCCACTGCTCTGCTTCCTCTCTCCTTTTACAATGAAAGTCACAAGCGAGACTGAGCCCGTTTAACCTCTACAACTCAAAAGAAAATCCAAAGACGGGAGAAATTCAAGCTACAAAGGCACTCCCTGTCAGACAATGGGGTCTCAAGAGCATCCAGGCAAAGTTTAAATGCAGCAGGATGGTACCTCAAGGCACAGATCACTGTTTTCCTGGAACAAACAGCAGGGCAGGCACACGGGAGACGGGAATTAAAAACCCGCCAAAGCCTCTACCAAAATTAATCAGCGACAAAATTGAGAATGAGTGTAAGAAACTCTAAAAATAACAGCTTCCAAAATAAAAACGTGGCTCTTAAGATTATTAGTAAAGTAGAAGGTAAAACATGAGCTGCTGCTACAAGTGCTGACTGGCAGAACAATAACTGACAAGACACTGCACAGGCTCAGCTTCCCCCTTATCTGGTGCCTCTTATCTCTGAGCTGTTGAACGAGCAATTCACATGACACCTTGACAAGGCCAAATTTTTAATCAATCCCTTTTCTACACTGCAAAACCCGAGTTAAAGATCAAATGGAACCTGGTGAAACGAAGGGCTGAGGCTGTAACACTCGATTAGCCCCCACTGCCTCTGTACCTGCTTAATGTGACATTTCCTAAGCAAAGGAGTTGGGTATCAAAGACCTCATTTTTAAAGCCTGGTCACTGGGAAAAAATCCCAAGGACAACTCTGTGCAGTGGAAATTCATATTAAGACAAATTAAAAATACGTGTTCTGCGAAAAACTCAGCTTGGGCAAATTCTTCAAGTGGGTGCTACTAAATGAGTTAAAGAAAAAAGTGCCAGAACAGAGCAATTAAGAGTCCGGGTTTAATTGATTTCAATGTCTAACATGCTTGTTTTCACAAACATATTTTGGTGAAGAGCACAAATATGCAATTAAGTGCCAGTCTGCAGCTGAAACGCCATTAAACCAATCAGTGTTACGTGCCAAAGGTGCTGATGCCACTCACTGAAGCTTTGATCAAGTCAAAGTAAACTGAGGTTTCACCTTAAAGGTTTCAACAGTAAACTCTGAATTGTTTTGTAACTATTTACTACTGATTTGAAACATTAAAACCAGTTACCACCGGCTCTGCAGAGCCAACATTTCCTTCCTTTGTTCATAAGATGCCTTCTGCTATTCCCCTTGCAACACTTTCCTCTGGAAGGATGCCACTTTCAGTGCTAATTCAAGGAAAAACTTAAAACAGCCAATTCTCCTCTGCCTTTCTTTTCATTGGATTTGTAGTATTTTCCTCAGCGTGCCAAAAAAACAATAAAAACATTGCAGAAGTCTTTTACTTGAACAGTAGTTATGATGTTTGAATTGTCTTGTCTTTAAAGAGAAGCCAAGAAGGCAACTCCAAAGCCTTACTGAAATTTGAATCCCATGCAAACCAGCTCTGTGGACTGATGGGTGTCGAGGGCTCCAGAAAACTCTTCTTGTGTAGAATCAGGAGAAACAGAACCTCCTGCATCAATCAGGAGCCCAAATAACCCAGCAGCAACAAGATCTCAGCACTCAAAGGTGAAGCAGAAGGATGTGATAACATTAATGTGCAGCCAAGGATTTCAACCTGCACCGAGAGTGGGTTTTCAGCAGCTGATTTCCACTGCACACACAGAAATCAGTGTCAGTTCCTCTCTAAAAGCAGACAGAAGAGTCTGAAAGGGGGGCAATGGCTGTGATACGGCTTCACCTGAGTTTTCCAGTGCATGTTTCATTCATCAGCCTGCCTGTACTGCAGCAAAGCTCAATTCCGCAGAGAGAGACCCTCAGGTGACTCCCTCCCGTTCCTCTGGAAGCCTAACAAGCACCTACAGGAGCTGCAAGGTCTGTGCAGACTGACAGAGCTGCAAATAAGGGCCCAGGAAGCAGGAACAGATTGATTTTTTTGAACATTAGCAGCCCCTCTCTACACAGACCTCCCAATTTTTCTCCCAACCCTCCCAATTTCTACAATCTGGGCACACCCCACACTTTCTCCACGGGTGCCTCTGAAGGTGCAGTGTCATGCTTGGCACAAACCCACGTGTGCTGCTCCCAGTTCCACCCCCCAGGCCCGCACTGGTGTTCCCTCCCCTGAACTCTCTGGGTGAGTTATCAGCTCCCTGCCCCAAAGCTGCAGGGCTGTGATAGCACTGGGAGCTGCCTGGCAGGCTCTGGCAGAGCCTTTTCATACACAGCTCTATTTTCCTTCTTCTGAAAGGAGACTCCATCCCCATTCCCTTTCTCTCCATCTGCTGCTCTTTCCCAATCCTCTTCCAGTCTCTTTTTCACAATCCAGAGAACATCTCTGCTGCTCAAACCTGAGGGTGGACCAGAAGATCCAGACTCGCAGCCAGGAGCACCACTTGCCCACGTTCCTCCAACCCAGGAGGGAACAAATGCCAGAATAAAATCCACAGATACTTGTACTGAATTGGGAGACCAAGATGCACTAAAAATTTCAAACCAGCATCTTCTGCAGAAATTTATTTCGTTCAAGGGCTCCACCAAAGTCTAGAAGTCTCCTACAGGGTAAGAAACTACACAGAGAGAATCAGAGAATATTGAGTTGGAAGGGACCCACAAGGATCATCAGACCCCAACATCCCTACTCCAGGTAAAACTCCCAACAGAGAACTTGGGAAAAGCCCTTTTCTTTAACTACATTTTTAAAGCCTTTCCAAACAAGTATTTCCAAATTCTCCTCATTTGCCTGTGAAAGCCAAAAATCATTGAGAATTAGACAATTTAAAAGTCTCTGTTCCTGGGTAAGTGTAACCACAGCACCAGGCAGGGACCATACCCAAAACAACGAGCACCAACTCCTCAGGCAGGAGCTCAGACTCAGTTTTCACTCTAAATCATCCACTACCACGAAGATTTGGGTTTATTTACAAGAACAGAAGGCCAGCAGTTCCTCCATGCACGTTCATAAACTTCCAGTCTCTTGAACCCTTGCTTATTTAATTTCTCAGGAAGCAGAAAGCCCCTCATTGCTCTAATTTGAAGGTGTGATCAGAGACTGAGTTCCACTTTCAAGTGTCATTTCCAGATAGTGTATTTTTGAGACAAGATGTAAAGCAGATTAATTTACCCACTCTGAGTTATCAAGTTCTGCAGCCTTCCAGTTTATCTTGCTCCAAGTCTCTATGGCTTTATTTCAGCTCTCCAGTATTTAAGAGATTTAGACTCAGCCATTCCACCTAATAAAGTGAACTGAGGGACTGTTCAACCTGAAACAAGTCGTTTTCTTCTAGAAAATGTCCATTGAGCAATCATTCCTAGAAGCAGTAGTATATTCCTCATTCAGTCTGCTCAAAATCTATAAAGATTGGGTGAGGAAGAGCCCAGTTTGCATTTACATGAAAGTGATGTTCATACCAGACCCATTATAAAACAGCTCTCATGTAATTTAAATTCCAAGTCCCATCCAGAACCTGGAACTTATCTGCATTTCAATGCTGCATTTGCTCTGACATTATGCATCATCATCTGGGAAAAGCAAAATTCCTTGAAACAACAAACCTCTCGTTTCTGCAGCTTTAAATCGGGCGAGAACGTCCACAGGTACGAACACGAGGTAAAGAGAGAAATTCTCATTAAATGTCCTCAGGTCCCTACACATCTCTAAGTCCCTGCTAATGGGAATAAAACCCGTGTTCCAACAACCACTGAGATCATGTGACAGTTGTTAATCAACCTGTAAATGTACACAGAGACAATTTCACCTCGTGGCACATAAACCTGAGTATTTCCTCTTATTCCTCAGCCCAGCAAATCAGCAACACGAAGCAAAAAGACTCTGGAGATTTGCTGCCCAAAAGCAGAGAAATCTGCAAAGGAATAGAACTGCCTCATGAGCTCTTAGGTTCCAGAAAAATAACCGGGGGCTTGGAGGTCAGACATTAAAAGGATGAAGCTTGCTTGCAAAATTGTTTAATTTGGACAGTTTTTGATGTCTTCCAAGATTTTAAGACTTGTCTGCCACCTCTCTGTATTTTGGAGAGCTTTACCTGCAGGTCTACAAGCAGTAAAGCAGAAATTAAAACACAAATAGAAGATTTAAAAAGAATTTTTAAGCTTTGTTTGCAGTAGCACTTTCAGAATATTTCAGTGAATGCATGTTTAGACACAGAAGTAACCTCCACACAGACTCTACAGATCTCAACTCTGAGAAATAATCTTTTTCTAAAGAGTTTGTGTGTTCAGTGGTTCTTGCACAATGCTTAAGAGAAATTTAGAAAGACATTTACAAAAAAATGTGTCCACCTCCCATAGAATCTATAAAATACTTTGTAAAACCACAAAGGCTTTGCTTTCCAGACACCAAACCAGCTGTTCAAAGCCCTCACAAAGGTTCTGAAACCCATTTAAAAAAAAATTAATTGATAAATCTCTAATTTCATGAGGTGCTGAAGTTTTGCACTCTTTAAGAATCACGAGTCTAAACATGAACTTCAGGTTTTGGATCCTAAAGCGTCTATTCGGAAAAACTTTGAATTATAACCTTAAAACATACAAACAATTGAAAACAAATATACCTCTTCTGGCATAATTGGTATCCATATCCTTAAAATGCACCATAACAAAGTCTGAAGACTTGAACAAGATACTCTCTAGGATGTCCTCCCGTTTTGGCCCCAAACTGGATTCTGCAGTTTTCCGATGAGCAGCATCGACCACTAAATCACACTGTGGGAGGCACAAACACAAGGCACTGCTTTAATGCACAGTCATCCCCTCCAGAATTTCACATATTTGTAAAAACGAGGTATTTACAACCTGCTTGTGTAAATCTAAGCGTGAATCTAGTAAAAATAATTGGCAGTAAATATTCAAATTTTAATCAAACGTTGGTTATTCGGAATTAGGAATTGTCACGATAGGAAAGAGTCAAAATGTAAAAAAAATTACCTTAGGACTGTAGGTTTTAAAAACTCCTTCATATATACCACCATTTTTCACCTGTACTTCACATTTGGATCCCTAGAATGCAAGAAAAATGAAAATATAACTTTCTACCAACCTGACAAATGACAGGACAGTGATTTTCTTAAAACACGTGTACTTTACATAGGTCCAAAGTGTAAAAATGCAGCTCGATTTTTAGTGAAATCTCCTCATTCAGCATCTGCCCATTTATAAATGCACTGCTGCGCTCTGCAAATTCAAATAGCTGGGTGTGTACGGGCAGTTCTGAAGGGATTTGAGATAGTCACAGGAGAATATTTGGTTCTCACAAGACTCTTGACCAGTTAAAACACACAAAGGAGGTTTTGTGCAAACCCCAAATCTGTGCCTGTGTGGGTACACACAAGGAGAAAAAGCTTATCCTGGCCTCAAGCAGATGTGGGACAGTCTGCCTTCCTTCATTTTGCCATGTCAGGGCTTCCCTTAAAATCTGGGGAGAAAGGTTTCTAATCCCTGCACACAGACTCATTTTATTTATCCAGAACTTCTCTAAAGACAGAAAATGCAAAATACAACCAGTGCACCTAAGAAATCTGCTGTACCTCTGCAAATTAGAGTTAAACCTTCCCAAGCCTAAAATTTCTGTGATCCTTTAAAGTTCAACCTTGGCAAAAAGCGTTTAAAGTTTAATATTCACTCCTTTATACTACAATCAGTGGATTAGTGAAAAATTCCCTGTCACTATAGGAACCATTCTTCCAAATACGAAGACTTACAACAACTGATGTGAGTATGTGAACCATTCTCATGTTTGCATAGATGCCATCGAAAGAAATCTGAAAAATAAGAAAGGCATCGTGAATATTGAAGAAATTCCAAAAGCCAGAGCACCCAACCCAACCCAACCCAGGCTTTGAGCAGCACACAGAAATTCTCAGAAACATTGGGTCAAAACCTTACTCGGGCAAGACACGTGGAATGTAATTAAATATTAACATTAAACAGGCCAGGGGAGATTTCCAGAGGGCACTTGCCTTTTCTCTGACCAGTTAAAGATCTAACACCCTCCCAAACAAGCTAAAAAATCCTGGGAGAGGCCCTAATGTCACTCCATTAAGGAAATTCTCTGGCTGGTTGGGTGCAGCTGATATGCAGAGATTTGAGGGATGTCAGCAGGGTTTTGTTTTTAAACAGAGAAAGCCCTGCTGGTTGAAGAACCATCAAGAGAATAAGGCACTTCCCAGTGCTGCAGAAGCAAAAAGGTGCTTTCAGGCCTGCTCAACCTCATCCTTTCATCTCCCAGCGCTGATTACACACATTAACAGGAGCTAAAGCCATCAAATTGTGGAGTGCCAAATTGCCACAAAGCCTGTCATTAATTTAGTCCAAAGCAACTCAGTGCAGCACCAGGACCTGCAATCCTGGCTGGGAGAGCTGGGCAGGTATCCCCAGGTTGCTGGAGGACATGTTCACCTCAGTGCAGGAGGTGTTTTGGTGCAATACCTGGTATCTCTTCCTGTCAGCTTCGTGTTTGTAAAGAAAGAGATGCTAAAACAGCTCTTGGGATCTCACCATTTTCAACTGACAACATATTTTGAAGTGTCAGTCACCTTCCTGGGCTGAATAGATGAGTTTAGGGACACTCCTGTGCTCAGCACTCAGTACAGAGCACATACAGACCAACACTTGGGGATGTTCAGTGTTTGCCTCTGACCCTTTCCACCAGTTTTCCTCAAAGCTTCTTTAGTTTTCCTCAAGTGTCTTGGTATCTTCAATAAACATTTATGTAAGCAAACTGTAGCCCTTTTAAACCTTCCTGCTTTTGCTCCATTCCCCAAAATTAGGCATCTTTGAAAACCAGGCCAGCAACAAATTGGCAAATATTTGATTAGCGCAGTTCAAAGATCCACTCTTTCAATCGAGACCCACGTATTTAGCTCTGATAAAATGATGTTCTGCAAGTCAAGCCACATCCATATTCCAATAATACACAGCCTTGAGAACAACTAAAGCTGCACATTGAGGTTACTGAGAATAATGGTTTAGCAATTTCGTAGTAAAGCTAAACAAAGTAGTTATTTTTATTTCATTAAATGCTGCCTTACTGTCATCTGTTTAAGGGAGAAGCCAATGTCAGAATTTTCAGATAGGAACTAATTCAAAAAGCACTGCCTTGAGTTAAATGTTATTTGTATTTACAGCTGTAACTGCAAGAAAATGCAGAATATTTATATTAGTGCAGTCAAAAGTTCAAGTGAACCTTCCCCTCTTCACCCTCCCAGGAGACTTAAACGAATGCAAGATGCTACTCTTTAGAAAATTGTATCTCACTCTAAAGTATCCACCCACCATGGTATCCCGAGGAAAAAAGGGAGAGAATATTCCAGTATCTGCCATTCTTAGAAGTTGTTTCCTCCTACCCTGCACTGGCACGAAGAGGAGAAACCACAAACTTACCGTAGGCTGAGGTGGTCCTTTGCCACTGCTGCGGCCTCTGGAATTAAACACACATGGGATATGATTAAAGAACCGCTGAAACTGCTGCATTTCCTACCGAGCAAGAAATTCCAAACCCATTTTAATTTAGAGTTGAGAACGGGATGGGGAAAACCAGCATTCCCAGAGAGCAGAGCCTGACAAGGACCCACTGGGTTTGTCTCCAACCTGCTGACGTACCAAGCGCCATCAGCAGGCTGGGGGTTACCTGTGATAAATTGAAGGACAAAATGAAGAAAATACTAAGCTTATGTCATTATAAAACCAGAGTAAGAATAAAAGAGCAATCCTGCAACTAAAGCAAACTCCAAAACTTAATGGCACACAAAACCAGAACCCAGCTCAGGCTCCAACCCTACACAGCACAGGGCCCGTTTCTTGAGCCAGGAACGTTGTCGCTGTGTCAGATTTGGGCCACCCAAACAACTGACCCTGCCACAGGCCACAGAGGAGCCCTGACTGTGAGGCTCTACCCACAGAGTTCATTTCTAATTGCTCTCACAACCCTGCAAACCCAGTTAAGTCCTTCCATCCCCCAAAAAACACCGGGTCCTCCTAATGCCAGTCTGTCACTGTGTCGCACTCGGGACACGTCGGGATGCTCAGAACACCCTGCACGCTGAGAAGGGTCAGTCTGTGCCCTCCTCCTCAGGCACCTGAGTCTCAGAGCATCCCTGCAGTTAAAAAAGCCCCCAACAGCTCCAATTCTTCAACTACTCCACTGGTGTGTCTTGATTCTAAGTTCTTTCCTCATACCAAGAAGCCCTAGTTTCAAACACTTCTCATAGTGCTTTAGATTTGTGTTATGACTTCAGGAGTGCTCACTGTAATGTGAGGCAAAAATAAATCTTCTGTTCTATTAAAAAACCCCTCGATTTTTTAAATAGACTCACCTTACTGACACACAACCATTTCCTTAAAGACACCTGAAGAATCGTGTCTGGTATTATCTAAACAACACTGAAATCTAAATCCAACTGAATGCCACAGAATCGTGGAATGGTTTGGGTTGGAAAGGACCTTTAAGATCCATCCTCATGCCATGGGCAGGGACACCTCCCTCTAGACCAGGTTGCTCAGAGCTCCTGAACCAGATGCCAACTGCATTCAAACGCTTTTAAAAACACCGAGCTGGGGCTGAATACAACCTCCCCCCCCAAAATAACAGGCCCTTCTAAAAGAGAGAGCTCACAGGGTAGTCAAAAAAACCAAAGGAACTTCTCTCCGTGAATATAAATAACCCTTCAATAAATTCTGCCGAAATAAGCAAAGCCATCAGAGAGCCATGAAAGGCCTTAATGAGGAAAAAATGAAAACCCACTAAACTATCACCTGACTCATTTCAAACAAGCTTCTGCAACAGAACTGTGGTCTCACAGCACCACACACGCTGGGGGCATTGGCCGATGGCAGGAACTGCAGATTTGGGGCGCCCAGCAGGCATTTTCAGGATATTGCAGAGCATTAATCTGACCAAAAAAAAAGCTCTAATGCAAATAACCTTTATTTAACTCCCCATCAGCCTTAACTTTCCATAGGGCAGCTTCACAATTTCAGGCTTGCTCTGGAGCAACTCTCACCATTTACTAAACGTGACGTTTGTTAAATGGCCTCTGAGAGAACCGAGCCCTCGTGAACCTGGAAGAGCATTTTTGCGCAATATTCAGACCCTCCTCTTTCTGAAAGTCATTTCACCGGACGTGGAACCCCAAAATAAGAGGCACAGTCCACTTGTGATTTGTCCTTTTGCTCCAATCAAAAATGTGACGACCACGGTCACTCACAGAACTTGGCCAAAGTCAAACGATTTCACCAGTTCCATCTGCTGCTCTCAAAGATTTCAGAAGATCCTCCTTCCTCCATCAGCTACAGATCAAAAGTGAAAGAGTTTCGTGTCTTTGCAAGAGAAACCACTCCCATTTTTAGCGACAAATGTTCTTAGACCTGAAATAACTGGGTTGCTAGACAGGGCAGAAAGTTTGGAGTATTCCCTCCATCAACCCGAGCGTTCCAGATTTTCCATCTCTTACCACATTCCAAAATCGCTGTTCCTACCCACATTTCTTCAAGAAACAAACTGATTGTGCACAGCCACATCAGCAAGGAGTCCCAAGCTCTACATCAGCCAAGAATTAATGCAGAAATTCTCTGATCTAACAGGTCTCTTTATAAGCCTGACCTCTTGTTTTCCAGCTACAACTCTTAAACCATTGGAAAAAAAAACAAACCCAAACACACACATTCACCGAGATGAAAAAAGAAATACATTTACCAATCCTACCAATGCAACAATTTAGCCAAAACTGTATCTTCTGCTAAAACCAAGGCCATCGACTTGAGTTTCACATGCCAATAGGTGGAGATTGAAGTTCAAACTATCATTTGACACCTCTTTGATGCAACATATGAAAAAAACCAACTCAGGACCTTTACAAAAGCAGAAGGCAGGTGGGTTTTGCAGAATATTTAACGTAATTTAGAACAGGAAAGTAACACTAAAACATGGAGGTGGGGGAATCTAGGAAGGCTCAGTAGCGATTTGGCCCTGCTACCTAAAAACCCCATTTTCATCAGGGTAAATATGGCAAAATAAATTTTAAAAAAATTCATTTTGCATTGCAGATACGTGGTTAAAGGTAAACCCGGGTGAAGGCAGGACAGCCTGGCAAATCCGACCTGGAAACCCTTTGCTTTGGGGTAGCAAAGTCACAAAGTCAGGACAAAGTAACGACTGAGCAATTAAACTTAGTAGCCAACTCCTCGAGTCCAGCAGTTACACCCCAAGAGGCAAAGTCTCCATCAGGGCCCAAAAGCTGCACTATAAATGGGTTTTTTTTCCCAGCAGCAACTTGCACTCTTTTTTTTTTCTATTTTTATGAGTATTTCCTCAGCATCCCTCGCCTCCCTCCTTAATGTTTACATGCCAAGTAGAGTGTTTGTGTGAGCAAAACAAGGTCACGCATTTGTATTTTCCCAGTTAATGCAAGGGAAACAAAGTCTTCCCTGGATGGGAAAGAAAGTCTCCAGCAGCATCTTCACTTTGAGACTAAGAAACAAATGCAGCCACGCTGCAATTAACGTCTGGAGCAGAAATGCAGCTACAAAGAGTCGAATGTAAAGAGGAGTGTGAATGGATGTTTCTGGAGCGCTGACTGACATCGCTGCAGCTTGGAAAACAAATTTACAGGCTACTCTAAAGAACTTTAGTGCACAGAGCTGGCAAAGCTTTTCTTCTAAGGGAGAAACCCGAAGTGCAAGGTTTTATTTCGGCGCAGTGCTTGGCTCTGTAAAGCCAAATGAATCGAAGCTGTCAAATGAAGATTATGCAAGAAGTCCTGCAGCTTTATTTTCTGTAGTTTTTCCCCCAATAACAACATCAATAACGCCAATTTCTGTCTCCACACAGGGTGACAGCTTCTGTAGCATCTGGATATGTAACAACCTGACTCGAGTCTGGCCCAGTGCACACCTGGAACCTGTTGATGGGCTTAGTCACTGAAGAACCTCCATGAATCAGTTGGTAAATTAAAAGTTACTCCAAACCAGGGAGATAATACCACCCCTAAAGTGCATCCACGGTGATAAGGAAAGAGGCCTGCAGGTTAACCCAGTCATTCTGCTCAGCAGTTTAGCACAGTTGCACTAAAACCCACACAAAGATGTTCAGAACCAACTAGAAAACCTCTGACTGGCACGTGTGATCAGACCTCCAGAACAGTCACTGCCATGAAATTCCAGCATCTTGGCACTCAACGTTCCCCCTTCCTTCCATCTCAACAGCACGGACACCTCTCGTGCTCTTTCCTTAAGTCTTCAGTTAGGCTCTCAAAAAAGGGATGTCAAGGAAGAAGGAAAATAAATGGAGGCGAGAAGTTTGTGCAGTTTGCTTTTGAGACTCAACCACGGGGTGGTCTCAGTTTTAGCTTTTTGATGGAAAAAGCCATTTTTAAAGGACAGTAACTTGGTGTGTTCTTACGGGACCCCCAAGTCCAGTCAGGCAAGCAAGTCACCAAAATGAGAAATCCCTTCTGCCACAATTGTAACAAGAGAAGAAACATCCAAACCCTGACTCTGAGGCATTTTGCCCTCAGATAAAATAACAGCGGGGAGAAATTAACAACAGAAAAAAGGATGAAGAGCTTGGAGGAAGGCTGGGATAGATGCAACTTCCAGCCAGAGGACAGCTAACCCTCCTGTGCTTGCATAACAGCAACACTCGACTCAAACACGGAAAGTAGACGTTAGATAATGTTCTGATAGCACAAGGAGCAGGTTTGTGAACCAAATCCACATTTTCCCTAATTACAGCTCGCTGTGCTATTGGCATCTCCCCTGCAGCCCAAGCCCATCTGCCGTAGTGCACATTAAACAAACACAGCATTTCACGTGGGGCCTCTTTATAAAAAAGGTATTAATCCTTCTTTTTTCCTCTCAAACACCTTCGAGGATGCCTTCATCTCTGATTTTTCCCCTTTGTCTAAAAGCAATTAATGGTATAGTGAAAAACACTGGGATGTCTTGGTTGTTCACACAGGATTTTACCTTTTCTAGTCTGAAATACAGATGTGCAGCATTCTGAACCCAGGAAGACCAAGGCAGTGAGCAGAGCTGACCTTTCCCTCGTGATCAGAGGTAGAAGGACAAGTGCTCAGCCCAATTCTCCCAGTTGTAAACTCACAGCAGAAAATCAGACCCAGGACAGTTAATTATCAATGAGTTTTCTGCCCAAACTAAGCTTTCAAGAGCAACTTAGCCATGAAAAGTAATTTTTCTTTTTTTTTTTGCATGGGAATGTTAGTGCTGCAGGGAAACGAGCTGCTGGGCAGAAGGCTTGGCATGAACTGGAGATGTTGAAGTATTTAATAAAGAATATAATGCATCCAATTGATACCAAGATGCAGGCCACCCGAATTTTGATTTTTCTGAACAGAAAAGCCACTCAGCCTTTCATTTACACGGCCAGATTTGCAGCGTGAGCCATCTTTGAATTTGCACTCCCCAAAAGACCAGACTTGTCTTTGGGACAGCGATAGGGGAAGTTCTCTGAAGGTGTTCCATGGGGCTCCAGCAGGCCTGGGACTGTGATTTCACAGACCCTCCATTCAGAAAGAACTTGGAAAATTAAGGAAGAAAGAGCATGAACACCTCTGAGGGAACATGTCAGGTGTTCCAGCAGCCCCACTAGAACTCCCTAAGGAGTTCTGAAGTGGAATTTATCCAATAGCACCAGAAAGGCAACGCTGGTAGGAGAAATCCAGTGGCTTTAACCTTAAACTTGGGAGAGAATTTGAAGCTCACGTGCCCAAATCTGTGGGGGCAAGTGCTCGCCATCAGGCTGAATTTAACAAAATAAGCTGGAGGTTTTGTTGCCCTTCACGTTAACCTCTACAGTGCCACTGTGTGTTGGCAGGGACAGAGCCCAGTAAACATCATGTCCCACCTAATGCCATGTGTAAAAACTATTAAATCGGTGCTCTGAGCTGCTGAGGTATTGTTGTTGTTATTTATTTTGTCCTTTTCAACCCTTCCAAAGCTCTTCCGCTTCCAGTTCCACTGGCTGGGAACAAAGTAAAACCCTATTTCCAGTGATGTCCAACAATGGGGCCACTGTAAATTCTGTTTTATTGCCAGTGCACAAAACCGAGGGGGAATAAACGTCCAGTTGAAGAGGAAGATGAATAAAACTCGAAATGAAACTGCTCTGAGTGACTGTGACCTTCAGAACTGTTACCGTCCTGCTCTGATCGTTTGTTATGACCCCCACAGCCCCGGAAAAATTCACAGCGCTATAGAGTTTATTATTTGAGGGAAAGAAAGGGAAAAAATACGAGCGGATTCGCGTAGCTAATGATCGGGGAGCAGGAGCGGGATCAATCTTCCAGAGGCAGCGAGCGTGGGGCGGGGGGGAGGCGAGGAGAGGGCTCAGCCTCTGCAAGATTCCTGCCCCAAAAATCTGGGAGAAAGCGAGGCCGCGCTTGGAGCCACCATCCAGCGGCGCGGCGCGGCCCGCCTTCCCGCGAGAATTTTATTGCGATTTCCATTATTAAAAA
>VZTA01029683.1:75442-98073 GCA_013398855.1 Mohoua ochrocephala
AGGGCGGCGGGCTCGGCCCGCAGCGCATCGTTCAAAAGAAACCAAGCGTCGAGAGACAACGAAATGGAGGAAAAATGGCCGAGCCCCGGCCGGCTGGGAAAGGCCGGTGGAGGACGCCAGGCCCCGCCGAGCTGCGGAGCGGCTGCTGCCCTGATCCGCAGAGATCCCGAGCCATCGCTGCCAAACGCATCCCTGCTCCTGGGGGAAAGCAAGATGGGGCCGGAGGATGGCTGCTTTCCCTGCAGTGCCCCTCCATCTTACAGATTTCGGAGCAGTCAGGGCTTCCCCTCGTAGTAAAGAAATTAAAATTTGCATTGTGCTGATGGGTGAAATATTTAAGCTCGAGATGCCAGTTCTCCCCTCACTCCGTGTTACCTGTCCACCATCACCAGGCTCCCTGCAGGAATCCAGGGTGCAGTGGCTGTGTGTGGAACCCGTTTGGTGCAGAGTGGGAATTTCACCAACCCAAACCCATACACAAAAATAAAGCCTGGTCGGTCCTATTGAAAAAAAAAAAAAGGGGAAAAAAATTATGCACATACAGGATTAGTAAGAGCAGATGCAACTTGAAAACCAAGAGCTAAATTGATTTATAGCCATGGTTACTCAAAATGCTCAGAGTTTAATCTATTCATAGAAATGCTCTAGAAATCCCACAGGATTCCAATGGAATAAAAAGGAGCAGTGCTCTTAGGCAGGCATTATTTATACACCTTGCTCCTCAAGCAACAGCTTTCCCATGCCGTTGGAAGAGTTGTGGGTGGCAGCACACAATGGTAAAAAAGATAACAAATATTGAACAGCTTTCTTAAATTAGCATTTTCCTTACATTTCACCTTTTAAAGCAATTGTTTTGTTTTACCTCGCAGGCCCAAGTAACCTTGTGGTTAACACTTCATGAGCTCACTGACAGATCCTACCCAAAATGGGCTCAGCGTGAAGAATTTTCCCCTTGAAAATACTCTAAACAGAGCTGGTGATTTAAAGAAATCACATTTTTTAATCCTTTTAGTGAACTCACAAGACACTTTGCTGTTTCACAGCCACGGGACCGAGCGAGGAGGACACTGAGGATTTCTGGAGCCCGGGAGTTTCTGTGGGAGACATCAGCCCCTGCAGAGCCACTGGCACCAATTTTGGGACCGTTTACTCTGTAAGAGCAGGAATCTGGTTCACTGTGTGTGACAGGATAAATAACTTGCCCTAAGAGCAGCTAAGAAAAGCCCTTTATATATATATATATCTGTGTAAAATCCAGAATGAAAAGGCACTTAACCAATAGAAGACAATATATAACTATATAGTAGTAGTAATAATAACAATAATGATAGTAATGGTAGTTTTAGTAGTAGTCTATAATAGGATATAAAAATATAAGAAATATATAGAGCTGTTAGAGAGTGCCCAAAAGAGGCTATGAAGATGTTGAAGGGTCTGTGCAGGGTCAGAAGTTGGACTGGACGATCCTTATGAGTCTGTTCCATGATTCTGTGAACCAGCCTCTTTAGGGTGCTGTTCGTAAATTCTACAGCTTTTGGTCGTCCCGAACCTTGAGCAACTTTGAAAAGGAAGTTGTTAATAAAAAGCACAACGAAGTCTGATAAAAGACCAAGTGTAACATACCCAGGTCACTTAACGTGGGCTTTTTAGAGGACATCACTTCAATGCTTTTCCAGCCTGAAATGTTCACGACTCACACCAATTGGTGCCTGTTTATGTGGCTGGAGGTTAAGAACCATTAAAGCACCTGCAGCAGTTCAGAAAGGCTTTGGGGTCCTGATAGTCAAGAATGTCAAAAAAAAATACAGAAACAAGTTCCACAGGCAGAGATAGTGTCTAAGACATGACTGAACACACTGAAGTACATTTTAGGGTGACATTACGAGCTCAGAAAGCACGGTATGAATAGGCTGGTGTTCACATCCTCAGTAATGACTCAAGAGCAGTTGCAGTTTGACTTGTTTGCTCCTTCAATGTATTCTTTGTTTTGTTAAGCTCTGTTTGGCTTTCATTGTGCCCTCCCTTTTTTTCTTTGTGGAGCATCTTTATAAAAAAACCAGATTAAAAGTAAATACAGAAGCGATCATTTAAAATAGCTTTGTCGGGAATGACCACCAGAGAAGCTGCAGGGTGGTTTCCAGTGGCAGCCAGCTTCTCCTGGGACCACCAGCACGGACACTGCTCCTCCTGTGTCTGCAGTGAACTCCCCAAATTCCCAGTGTAATGGGGTTCTACTGCTGTTAGGGCACTTCTGCCTGAATATGCTCTTCTTTGATAGTCCACCGTTCCCAATATTTGTTATTTTATGGCTTGGTTTTATCCATTTCTCAGTCTTTTTTTTTTTGCTCTTCCCCACCATTTATAGCTGGTATTTTGGATGTCAATGACGTCGTGACAAAGAACAGCCAACAGTGGATGTGGTGCTGTAGCTGGAGAAAAAATAAGAATTCAGTCACCTGCTCTGTGATCGAGAAAGGAAAGGAAACAATTCCTAATGGAGAATCGTGTTCCCTTTTGCCTCTCCTGTCCACAATCCAGGTTAGAGCTGCTCCTTTCCAGGACTACTATTCCCATCCAGATGTGTGACTACATGTGCAGGCTGTATTTGCATGGGGAGATGAGTGAGGCTGATAATAGCAGCACTTAGCAGGAAGTGCCGTGTGATGTAACATTTCCTTGATCTAACCTGCTGTTCGTCTTGTGCTCCCTTCCCTGAGCTACCCAGGGTGATCCTCAACAGCATCCAGCAAGGCAAAACACGCCTGGATGCACAGGGACAACAGCACAGGCACGGGGATTTACTTTAAGCAAAATCAGCTGCTGGAGAAGCTCAGAGAACCGAGCATTTCCACACACGAGTTTTCTCTCCCCTGAAGACTTCAGTTCTTCAGTGCCATTGTCCTTACCCCTCCTCTCGGAGGTGAAAGCTTTGTGGGCAGTGCTGTGAGCACGGGGATCTCCAAACACTTGGAAGGATATTAGGAGAACAAATCAGGTGCTGTGACACGCAGGCAGCACTTCCCAGAGAGATACGATGTAGCTCGTCAGCAGAGCTGCCCTCGGTTCTGACTGATGACACACCCCTGGCCCGACCACGATTGGTAGCACAGCAAAACCAAACCCCGAACTCCAAACCAGCCACGTGGGACAACTGCTGCCACGTCTGCCTTTCCCCCCCCACCCTAATCTTCCCATTGTCTCCAGCCCCCCAGATTCACAGCTCAGCTCCAAGCAGAGACCAGCTCCCAGCAGATACAGTTCTTGATCTGCACTTGCGGTTTTATTGCCATTTCTTCCCAATTCTCAGCCCTCCAGCTCAGTGGAGCCAGGGCATGGATGATGGATGTCCCTGCTGGGCCATGCATCCAGCTGCTTCTCCTGCAACCAACAGGAGATGAAGGGAAATGCTGATGTCCACGGAGCTCTGGAGGGAGGCACGGAAGTGCCAGAGCTTCTGCACCCATAATCAACGCTCGAATGACCCTTGCTCTCAATTTGCACAGGCCTTGGACACGACAAGGGCATTTCCTTCCTCACCCAGCAAAGCTCCAGGATCCGTCTGACGAAGCTGTGGCTCTGCAGCAATTGTTGGGTCAGAGCTGCAAACTGGGAGACACCAACCCTGCCCAGAAAAGCACTGGGAAATCGCCAACCAGGTGCTTTACGCCTTTAGATTTCACAGTTTTAGGAAAAGGAGGGGGGAACCCAGCCTGGCTCCTGCTAAGCAGCAGCAGCAGCAGCAGCAGCACACAAAGCGATCGTTCTGCCAAGATTTAGCTGTTAAATCCCTCAAGATCTGGTGCTCACAGAGCATAAACAACCTTTGCCTCCCAGCCTGGCCGAGCGGCACCTCCAGGTTTCCCAGCACAGCCACACAGACCCTCCCATACCCATCCTCTCCCCGGCCCTTCGCTGAGGCTGCCGTGCCAACAAGAAAGCCAGTTGCCATGGCATTTTTTCCCCCTACAGACAGATGTCCATTAAAAACCAAGTCAGCCTCAGGTTTGCTTCACAGAGCAGCTTTCAGTTATTATTACCAGCCCGCATGGAATTTCCACTGTAGCCCTTCACCTCAGATGTTTCAATGCACTTCAGTGTTAATCCCTGGGGATTAGAAGGAAACTACTACAGAGCAGGCACAGGTACGTTCAAAGGACAAATTTAGGATTATGGTTGTGGTTTATGTTTTTGGCAGATGACAGCCACATGACTGTGTTTGGAAAGGGTCGAATTTGTTACCTCTGGTGCTCTTTCCCCTGTTCGCTGTGCTAAAATCATCAGGCAAATTGGGAGCGAGACGTGAAACTTCTCCCCTCCTCCAGCACGTCACACCTGGGGCTCAGATCTGGAATTTTGGCTGCAGGTGGAACCTGCCTGTCCTGGACAGGGGCATCATCCGAGGCTCCATCCATGGAGAAGGGAAAGCCCAGGCAGCTTCTGTGAGCAGGGCCAAGCACTTCCGGCAACCACGTGGCTCAAGGAGCGACGTCTTCTTCCTTGGTCACAAGGCCACATTTTTATTTAAGAATGGAAAAAGGGATTAATGGATTCCATACTCCCCCTCAGCCCATCCTGAAGGGCCAAGGGCCTGTTGGAAGTGTCCCTTGGGAAAAACAGAGGAGCTTCCTACTGCAGTGCTGGAAGCACATCCCCAGCATCTCTGCAGGGATGGCTTTGGAGGGAGCAGTCAGGTATTTTAATTTGGACGCCAGCAGTGCTAAATGTGTGAGAATTAGACACTGAAATTTAACTGTACAGTGGAATTAGTTTTCCTTACTTAGCACTGCAGTGCTAGAAATCCTTGGTGATGTCCAGGGAGGGATCTCCCCTCTCACATCTGGCTCTGAACCTGGCAGGGCTTCCACAGCATTCCTCGTTTGAGCTGTGGCACTTGGGAAACGTCGACCTTCCGAGATTTTGGAGCCACCATTGCAGCTCGGAGCTCTGCATCCAGGATGGCTCACAGGGAGCTTTCCACTGGAGCCTGGATCTTTGAGGGAGCCAAGTGCCACAATTCCAGCTGCAGGAGTGACAGCTCCTCGTGGCTCTGGGAAGCAGCGGGGTCTGAGCACACCCTGGCTGCAGGGTCCCAGGGGAGCGCTCCCTTCCAGGCTCTCAGTCACTTCCCAAGGCAAGACATTTGGATTTCTCCTCTCGGTTACAGCAAGAACAGCTGCAAATATGATCAAAAATATCTAATCCTCTTAACTGCTTCTGCAGTTTGACTCGATCGCTGCAGAGGAAAATGCTGTGATTGCAGAGTGCTGCCTGCATTCCCACGTAAGCCTCGGCTTTTACACCATTGATCATTCCTCCACATTGATTTTTTGGAAGCAGGAGAAGGTGTTTGGCTCCTTGTGATGAAGCTGAGGGGGTTTTTCAGGAAGGAGTGGAGGCCAGGAGCTCCCAGATCCCAGGGCAGCACCTGGCTCTTGGTGCTCCTTCACTGAACAAGCAGAATCCAGCTGAGATTTCTTCTTCACCAGAAGCCAGAGCACGTTTGAAAGCTGCCAAGGAGAATTGCTTGGGAAAAGTCCTCTTTGCTCCTTGTGCAACCCCTGCACTTGCAGAGGGAAACTCTTGGCACAGCTGTGCTTGGACAAGACCATTTGGCTTCTCCTCCATCAGCACAGGGCCTCTGGCTGCAGCAGCATCCCTGTCTCCTGTGGATCACTGTGGATAACTCCAGCTCACCCATCTCGCTTGGCCACATCTCCCACTCCAGCCCTCACAGAAGGTTTTCCAACTGGGACTCCACACAGACCGTGGATTCAAGCCAACAGCACCAGGAGTTTCTCCAGCCTATGTTAATTCTGCTTGGGCTAAGATTCCCAGTAGTGCAGAGGAATTGTTCTGGGAGATCTAGTCCTGGTTTAGATGCTAAACAGATTTATTGTGGGTTTGGTTTAGTTTTACAGAACTCTGACACACAGACCGTGAAGCTGCTTTGGAACCTCACTCACATCTGGAAGTGGGGGTCTCCCAGCACCCCAAAAAGGAGCCCACCCAGGTGGGTTTCCTTCACCTGCTTAAGCCCCTCTGCTGTACGTGGCAAGAGGCTCCTCTTCCCCAAAGAATGTCCCCCATCAGTAGAGACTGATAAATATCCCAAATAACACATAAACGAGGGAAGAGGAGACTGGGAGGCAGAGGCCTGTCAATTGTTGTCAAAAACATTATCTTTGCATGCAGGAGACCAAGGCATGTCCCACGCTGACAATGTTCTCCAAGGCCATTGCCACCACACAGAAAACAGGCAAGGAAACCAGCTCATCACAGTCTGTCTCCAGGAAAAATCAGCACAGCCTGGGAATAAAGCATGTGCTTACCACAGCTCATCCTCACCCACTGCCCTCGGGCCCACAAACCCAGAGAACCTCTCCAACCACCAAATCAGCACATTACTGAACCTGCAAAGACCAAAATCTCAGCTTCTTGGTGAGCTCTGACGCCTCTGCTCAGAGCTCAGCTCCCAGCAGCAGCAGCAGCGCTTTCCACAGCTTCCCAACCTCAGCACAGCTCAGGAAACCCTCCCCAAAGAGCCCCCACTTACCCCAGCTCCAGCCCCAGCTCCAGCAAGGCAGCAACCCCCCAGGTGCAGCAGCTTTAGAGGAGCTGTTGGGCCTTAAGAAGGTTCAACAGGGCCCAATTTCCTGGTGGGGAAGTAAACAACATTCTCCCGGAGGTGTTTGATGTTTTTAACCAGCTTGGGATGGAAGGAGTTTGACTCTCCAGCTCCCTGGGAGAAGGTGGAAGGAAACCATGTGAGTGTGTTGAGGTTTGTTGTCTAACTCAATTAACCAATTACTTCCAGGTCAAGAAGGGGCAAAGCTATAACTGCTCTTGCTGTTATAAATAATGTTTGCTCAGGGGTGGTGCAGGGGCAGGAAGTTGTAGGTGTGGGGCTTTAACTTGGAATGAAAGCAAATATCTCTGATTGCTTCCTGCTCCCAGCAAACCTGTCCCTGTTTTACTCAGAGGCTTGGGAAATGTGTGCAGGAATTCAGGCTGGGGAAGGAATGCACAAATGTCCCTCCCGTGCTGCAAAACTCTCCCCAAACACCGCTGGGTGTCCTGGTGTGGGACCTGCTGGGGAGCAGCTGGATGAGTTTGCTTTTAAAACACAATTATTAGACCAAAATGCCCATTTATGTAAAAAAAGAAGGGGGAGGAGGTTTTGGGGAAGTGGACGTGAATTTCTCCGAGCTCAAGCGAGAACAGACAAGTCAGTTGGTGCAGATCAAGGCAGGAATTTTCCAGTGGGCCTTAGGGAACTGGGCTTCCAGGAAAAGGTAAAGGGAGCAGAGAGCAGGTGGGGGGACAGCAGCGTGGCCCCTTGGAGGGCACGGCCGTGGGGGGCTCCAGCTGCTCGGACAGACGGACACCTGTGGAGGGGACTCCGTGTCCACTCTGCTCATGGCACCGTGCGAGGTTTTCCTTGGGCACAAGCCAGAGATGTCACCTCACCCAGGACTTTGGCTCCTCAGAGAGCAGAATGGTGACGTGGAGGGGATTATTTCGCATTAAGGGACAGGTTCCTCGCAAGGCACAAAAAACGATCGAGTCCCTGGAACCAGAAACAGCAATGTCAGATGTGTCACCCCAAACCGCCAATCCGGCTTTGCCGTGGCTCAGGGGGAACATTCCTGTCACGGAGCAGTGACAGTCCAGCCCTGGGCCCCAGCTCACCCCCAGCTGCCCTAAACTTCCCTCCCAAGCAGGGGAGCAGAGCCCTCTGGCCCTGCCTTCCCCCTCAGCCCGTGGAGCCGCCTCTCTCTGCGCTCACTCGGGAACAGCTGCTGGAGTGAATCATCTCAGCATCCTCCAGACTCTGCCAAGCTCCGTGCGGCTGCTGGCTGGGACCCCGCTCCAGCTGGGCTTCTCCCTGGCCACTGAAACCCCGCAGCCTTTCCTGCAGCCCCTGCCCACCTCCCCTCCCGGCCAGCCGGGTGCTGTCCCCACGACGGTGACAGAGGAGGCTCCTGGTCACTGTCCTGCCCCTGCTCACAGAACTGCTTTGGTGTCCCGCTCCCTCCCTGCCAGGAGGTGAAGCAGGGACCTTTTCCAGAGGGAACAGCAGGATCCAGTGAAGTTCCCAGCACGTGCTGGCCACCAGCAGCGCTTTGGGGAGAGCAGGTCCCTCATTTCTCGCTCCTGCAGGAACATCTCTCCGTTATTCCACGGAGCCCACGTGGCTGTGTCCTGCGGCTCCCTGGGGACACCACCCAGCACAGCCAGCAAACCCCTGTGCTGCTCAGCTGGGGAAAGGTGTGTTCTTTTCAGGATTTCAAAATAAAAAAGCCTTATTTCGAGGGTTGGAACCGTAGCAGGAGCTCAGCCACTCTCAGCTGTCCAGTGCTGGCGAGTTTCACGCTGCTGCAGCCTCCTGCTGTGGTGACAGTGACTCACGGCCAGGGCTGACCTGCTGCTCCAGTTGCTGATGTCAAAGCTTGACCACAGGCTGAGGTCCCAGCGCCAACGCTTTGTCCAGGCACTTGTGGGTCCGGATGAGGGGTAAGGAAGAGTCACAGACCGGCCCGAGCTGGGACTTTTCCCTTCACCACAAGCCCCATCTCCTTGTGGGAAGTCTCCCAAGGAAGGGAGCCTGGGGGAGCCCGCTGACCTACAGCAGTGAATAAACACCCAGACAGACACTGCAGGTTCTCTGGGCACCTGGGATGGTTTTAGGAGAAGGTGGAGGGGCCTCGAGGACTGAGAGTGATTTGGTTGAATGCAAAGCATTCAACAGTTCTTGCTTTTTCTGCACGAGCTGCCCAGAGATAAGTGCCCAGCCTTATCTCCTCCTATCAGCTCAGCTGAGCCCAACTTCCCCAACCCAAAGATGCCCAAGAGCTGGTTTGGACGGCTTTGCCTTTGAGTTAAAAACTATCAGACTTCCAAAATAACCTCCTCCCTCCCCTCCAGTGGAACACACACACAGAAAGAACTGCACGCTGGTTTAATTTTTCCATCACATTTTTTGAAAATGAATTCCAAGATACAGTACAGCATCTTTAGTGTTCTGCACAAAGCAAGCCTTCAGCAAAAGGTCAGAGGATCTTAATGGTGTAAAAATATATCTTAAATAAAATAGTTTCTCTAGGAGAGCAAGCCGTGCTGTACATCTCTAGGTCCTTAAGAGTCATTTACAGAAGGCAGAGGCCTGGTAGTACAATCCACACACTGGAAAAGTGAGTGTACATTCCTGCTACAAAGTTAGAAAAGGTCCAAGTCCCAGGTGGTGGGGGCAGATCTCCAAAGCCGAGCAGTGGATGCTCGGAGTGCACTAACAGCTCCCTGTAATTCCAGTGAGGAAGTTCAACACTCTCAGTCCGTGCAGCCAGGAAGCGGATGAGAACCACCCGCCTTCCCGGGGTCATTCCAGGGACTGGAACTTGTCCCTTTCAATGGGCCAAAAAAAGAACAACTTCTAGCAATAAAGGACTGGCTCTTTCATGCCCGTGTTCCAGGCTGGACCTGCTCAGCCAGAGCCGTTTCGGTGTTCCAAACTAAGGTCATGATTGTTCCAACAAGGACCAGGATCATCCTATGGCCTGGAAAGACAACTGGGGACCCCCTGGCATTTTTAACAAAAGATCAGCCTTTAAATGTTCTGATTCTGAGCACAACAGCAACCAGGACAGTCGCTTCTCCAGGGGAAAACTTCCCACCCCGGAGCATCGAGTCTTAGATTCTAAGTGAAAACCAACAAAAAATCCAAACCAAACCAGATTCGTGCACCAAAGTCCCTTACAGGACCCGTGTCCCTTTGGGGCAAGTCACATGGAAGCTTTGCCAGCTGAGGATGTGGATAGTGCCACGTTTTGGTGAGCACAGGAACTGGAACCAAGAGCTGCAGCTCCTGGTGAGGAGCCGGTGGAGGGGCAGCACCTCCGGCTCCGCCGCAGACCCGGCACCGGCAGCTCCGGGAATGTGGGAAGAGAGTTTGGAAAAGGCTGTGCTTGTCCCTCTCCTCAGCTGGCTCTGAGGAGAACAGCTCTGGAGCTGACACCAACACTCCCAGTGCAGCTCAGGCAGGGGATACACACGCACCCCGCTCCAGGAGCACCGGAACGCTGGGAACGTGTTCCCCAATTCACAGATGACTCTACTTAATTTGTAAAATACCTATAAAATAACCACGTTAAACAGCATCCAGAACACAAAACTTCCACCCTTTCTGCCCCACAGGCAGCACAGCAAGCACTGGCCTCTCTCTCAAAGGCCACCTTTAAAATGAAGAGAGATCAGAGCAAAGTCCCTTAAAAGCCTTTAAATTCCCAGCCCATTGGCCTTTAGGACTTGCCTGGTTTCTTACACCACTAAGATGGTTTATTTTCCACACTTCACTCCTTTTTCTTTCCAAACTACAGTTCTACTCCTGCACAGGCAGTTCTGCAGTGTCAGGACTGCACATACAAAAAGGAGATGTATATAACCTAATTTACACTGTTTATTAAATAACTTCTTAATTGAGAATACTCTTAATCCAGGAGAAGAACTGGAGAAGCCTTACACACCGGGCTGAGCCTACTCTACAGCATCCCCGCAGGGAATGGGATGTTGGACATGGACACACCCCCCCACCCCAAAACACTCTCCAAGAAAGTCAAATGCATGACAGGAGGGGCTCTGAAAAGGAGGGAAGGCAAAATGGTCACCAAGATCTGCCTAAAAACAGCTAAATAGTGCAGTGAAATGCTTTTAGATACCACAGACACCTCCACTGACTGGCAGCCAGTTTTATGAGCAGCTCTGGAGACAATTTCTAGCTGAGCTTTAGTGAGCTGGGTGTTCCCAGCCCGAGTCCCGAGGTGAGCCTGGCCTGCTGCTGGCACGGCCAGTTCCAGGGTGGGAGCAGAGAATTCCCCTTCTCATTTCCCCCTCTTGCCACGGCCTCTCCTGGAGGAAGGTTTGCCCGTGCCCGCCGTGGAGGAGCTGGCAGAAGATGCCACTGCAATGTTGATCTGTCCCTCCTGGATCTCCTGGCGGGTCTCAGCTGGGAGGTGGTTGATTTTCTGTTGTGTCTCCAGGTAGAACATGACATCCCTCAGCTGCTCCTGGATCTCGGAGATCTGCAGGTCCTTCTGCTCGCAGGTTTCCTTTAACACTCTCTCCTCCTCCTTCAGTTTGTTCTGCAGCAAGGCCTGGTTTGCTCGCAAGCACTTGTTCAGTTCCTGCTCCTCCTTCAGCTCGTTGGAGAGTTTTGCCACTTTGTTGTTCAGCTGGGAACACCTTGCAGGGAGAAGCACAAGTCAGGACAGCAGCACTGCCCACCCAGACCAAACACCACCTCAGCTTTTCACTGGGCAACTGACCCCCAGCCCACCAACACCACCTGGAATTTGGTTTTCCAGCAAAGATAGGCAAGGGGAAGGCAATACAAGACGACTCTGAAATCCCCCAGGTCAGGCAATTCCATCTCGTGCCAAAGCCAACAGCACAGGCAACAGGCAGGACGTGCCCAGGAGATGGAACTGACCTTGGACACGCACCTGCAGCTTTTGGAACGGGTGCCAAAAAGGGCACAGGGATTACAAGGGAGCCTGAGAGAGCTGAGGGCACTCAGGGGCCTCCTGCCACACTCCAAGACCCTCAAAATACCACTTGACTGGGTGGTCCCACAAGGGTATCAGCCTTGTGATTCACACACAGGGCTTCCTGCTCCCAACAACTCTGCTTTTGCCCTGGCAGTTTGCTGGCACCCTCCTCTGCCTGTTTTCCACTCAGGAAGGGGAGCTGCATGGAGCTCACTGCCTGTGCTCCCTGCTCCAGCCAGGACTGCTGGCCAGGCCCTGGGCTGGGAGGAACGGGGGACACAGTCCCACCTAGGGAGCACACGGATCCGCAATTCCCAGGCTTGACATCTTTCCTCCAGGCACTTCCCCAGATCTGTATTTTCCTCTGTGCTGGGTGATGCCTCTGCTGAGCTGCCTTTCATCCCTTTGGATGCACCCACCAACGGCAGAACAGGCTGGCATCTCCTTGGAGCAGGGAGAGGAAGGATCCCTGAATGCTAAACACGCAGAGCGTGGAAAGGGAGCTGAGGGCCCCAAAGCTGTGCTCACTCAGACACTTCCCATTTGTGAACACCTACAGAAATCAGAGCTTTTTTTAAAGCCAGCCATGTTCTCAGTATTCCAGCTTAAACAGCTCAAAATTGCCCAGGCATAGCAGGGTTGTTTTTTTTTTTTTCTTTTTGGATGTCAGTGCACGGTGTTTTAATGGCTGCATGGAACTAAACCTGGCAGCGGTACCCACTTCCTCTCCACTGACTGCTTTTCTTTGAGCAAGTCATTGAGCCGCTGTTCCAGACTGTCACACTTCTCAATGGTCTCTTTAAATTTGGTCTTCATGTTGTTAATCTGTAAAAACAAACACAGGGGCATTTCCAACAGCTCAAAGTCCGCTGCACTTTCGTCAGGACGCTCCATTTTTCCCCGAGCGGTCTCTAGACTTTGACCAATTCCTATCCCCAGGTAAGGAAAGCTTGGAGCCAAGGCTTTGTTCTGCTGAGGACCCCCTGTGTTACCCTCGGATCCCAGACAAGGAGCCACGTTGCCGTGGAAGCTGCTCCCACAGAACAGCAACTCCGGCTGCAGATCTGTGCCAGGCACTGCCGAAAGCTGCGGCAGCTCCTTAACTTCTTCCTGCCTGCATCCAGCATTCCTTTGGCCACTCTCTGGCGGTTCTGGATCCATCAGCAAACTCGGATTTCCACCCTGAGGCCTTACAAGGCTGAGTTTTTGCTCATTTTAAACTGAGCCTCGGAGAATGTGGTCTGAGTGTGAAGATGAACAGGCTGCCCTGCTCGGGGCTGACTCAGCAGTGCTGTCAGAAGGCACTGACCCACTGACACCAATATCTCCCTCACACAAACACAAACACCCACTGGCCGTGGCCTTCCTCTTCCCTCTGCTGCCCCACTCCAGGTGCTGCTCCTGGAGAAAGCCAAGCTCTCCTTCTCCAAGTGTCAAACCTCCAGAAGGAGACTTACGGGAGATTTAGAGTCAGGGATTCTCGTTTCCCCTCTGTTGGTGTCTCCAGCACGCTCACGGGCAGTGGGGCAGGAATGTAATGGAAAATGCTTTCCTGGAGGAGCAGTCTGGATGAATGTCAGTGTCAGCACGCATGGATGCAGAGCAGGTTTTAAGCCTTCCAGCCCTAATCAGGGAATGTTTGTGCAGCTGATGGTTAATTTGGGGAAGTAGCCTGAGTACTGATAGTGGAATACTCTGCATGGTGGCACCGATCCAGGCAAGACTTACACGGAGCAAGTGCCACGGATAAAATTACTGGGATCTTTCAACGTGAAACCACGTTTGGGGCACGGATCAGAGTGGTTTCACTTTGAAGTTGCTTTGTGGATTGTGTCTCCTGGCCATCTGCAAGATGATTTATGATATATATTTTCCTTTTATACGGCTCTCCATAAGATTCCTGGGACCGTTCTTTAGGACAAGGTCAATGACCACCATTTCAACGGTCACAATTTCTATGTTTACTTAATTGCAGACACTTAAATGGTTAAAATTAGAAGTCCCGAAGAAAGTTAAGGACTCAGTTCTAAATCCTGACTCACTTTAAACCTGGTTGAAAGGATCTACGTAGAGTAGAAAAAGCAGTAGAATATCCTCCCTGGATTTCTCCTGGTGACATTTTGAAGCAGTCCTGCCTGCAGGATGCTTTATAGGAGGAGACTCTGAACTTTTCCCAAAGGGTGATGAGGAGAGAGAGGGGATCAAAAAGAAAGGGCAAATCAATATGCATTTGGAGCACAGAGACAGTTCCACCTTCTGCAGCCGAGCAAATTAAAGTCATATTGTCTCTGCTCCACCAACATTCCCTGGAGATCCGTGTCGGAGAGACGGATGGCTCCGGGATCCTGCAGCACCACGCGCTCCTTCCACCACTGCTGCATTTCCCCAGCAGCACATTTAAATCAAGCTGCAATCTCCGTGGCAATCTACCTGCTTCTGCACCACTGAGCAGCAAATTGCTCCCTGGGAGCAGCCAGATAAGGGACAGATCCATCTCGGAGCCAATTTTCCCAGCTGGGAGCGGAGCGGGCTGCGCGAGACCGCGTCACGCGGCGCCCGGGCTGAACCAGAGATCCAGCAGCTCCTTCTTCTCCCTCTGAACAGGGCCAGCACCCTTCCCCCAGGCCCAGGGCAGAGCTCACCTCTTCAGCCGTGTCCTTCTCGATGCGGACAATCTTGTTTTCCCAATAGATCCGTTGGGATTCCAGCTGGCTCGTCAGCAAATAGGAATACTGCAAGCACAGAGACACGCAGAGCAGTCAGGGTGGCCCTGCTGCTTCAGGAGCCCAAAGGGTTCCAATCCACAAGCCAACTTAACCAGATGAAAACAGGAGGTTCTGGACACACGTCCCAGCTGCAGATCCAGCTGCAGGGTTTGATATCCCAATCAAATCGCTTCGGGGTTTTTTTTGAAATTAAGGAAAGTCTTTCGAGCACAACAAGGATCGAGTGAAAGTATCAAGCCAAGAACTGTTTAAGGAGGAGACAGATTTTTCATGGGAACAGCAAGAAATGTCTACAGGAAAATGAAGCATCCCTGTCCTGAGAGGCTGAGACCCCAAAGGCTGAGGGGAAGAGTTCCCACCCACAACCCAAACTCCAAGGCAGAAGGATCAATGCACACATCCAGCTTCCCTATAAGGAGATTTCTGGGAAAGCACCCTCAGCTCTCTGTAACTATTCCCAATTACTCTTCTCCAACGTGTATGGCCCATTCCAACATCGTTTTGGTATCTGAACAAGGATCTATGCCCCACATCCCATCTTTTCCCTTTTGGTTCTGCAAATGAGTCGTGAGGAGGTTGAAAAAGGTGATTACTCCTTTTCATCAGGCTAATAAGCATCAAATTAGGCATTCACTAGAGAATTAAACATGCACAGAGCCTTGATCACTCTCAGTAATTTCTGAGTGCCAACACACTCTGCCAAATTCATTCTCTCTTGAAATATTTCAATCTCATAACAGAGAGATCTTAAATGCTTTAAGCAACCACCTCACAGAAAAAAAGGGTTAAAATGAGCTGGTTTAGCATCTACGTGTTATTCAGAAAATTCACTGAAAAGCAACCAAATATTTATGTGAGCAATGAGCTCCTCCAGTCTGGTCTCTGTGGGCTGTTCCTCCTCACAAACCCTCGTGTCTAATGCGGCTGAAATCGTGCTGCAGTGTCTGCTCAGTGAGGCAGGGATTTCAAGCTCCTCTCCTTTAGTTAGGAGAGGAGAAAGCTGGGCAACAGGTACAAAAAATAAATAAATCATTATCTGTTCAAGAGAAGGGAACAGCACAGGGCTGGCAGCAGACTGTCAGTTCTCTGCGCTCGCCAAGGTGAGCACACAGCTGTGGATTCCTGCATCCCTGTTCAGTCTGGGAACGGAACCATCCAAACTGACAGTTCCACACAGATCCTGGCTCTGAACCCGAGCCACAGATCCGCTAGGAAGGGTCTGGGGAGCGACTCAGCCCCACTTCTCCCTCCAGTGCCCCCCGTTTGCAGCAGCACGAGCAGCTCCTCTTCGATCACCGGTGACCACAGCACGACACTGCAGCCAGCTCGCGCTGCGCTGCATCGGCTCTGCAGAGCCAGGGAGAGGCTTAAAAAAAATAAATAAATAAATAAAGGGGAAAAAAAAAAAAAGCAGTAAACCCATCCTGGAGACAATTCCCTCCAGGCTGGGAGCAGATCTGCTGCCTCAGCTGATGGGATTGAACAGCGGTCGTGGCGGGGTTGGAAACACTTCCACAACGCAGAGTTCAACAAGTGAAAATATTTACCTCTAATTGTAAGGCATCAATTTTCTCCTCCTGGCACATATCCCCCTCACACTCGTACTGAACTATCTTGCCATCAGTTTTGCTTGCCACCAGCCGATGGACGTAGTTGTCTGGGGAGAGAAAACCCAACCAGGGGCACTCAGAGCTGAGGAACCCCCAGTGATGGAGCACAACGAAACCAACCAGGGATTAGCCCTCGGCGAGGCACAAAGCCAACACCGCAGGGATTTGTTCTTTAGCAGATTCCTCCCAGCCACCTTACAGGGAATTTATTACAACAGCCACGGGCAAATTGATGGAAAGGGAGCAACAAACATTCCAGGGATGCTGTGGGACCGCCCCGCTTCATGACAGAGTCACGTTCTCCCTCCTCCAGCTGCTCCAGCCCCAGGAAAGCTGCTGTTAGAGCGGAGATGGCTGCTCCCCAAAACCAGGGATTAGCAGGGACACAACCTCCTCCATCTCCAGCAAACCATGCCTCAGCTAAGGGTGCCCAAAGGTGGGTGCAGGCTCACCCCCGGCGTAGTCCCAGACGCGGTGGTTGGTGAGCTGCATGGCGTACGTGTGCTGCGTCTCCTCGAAGTGCTTGTAGGCGTGGCGGCTCACGTAGCGCCCGCAGCCGATGTGCCCGCAGATCAGACAGATCCACAGGTTCTGCAACAAACACGGGCAGCTCTGGGGGGGCAGCTCTGGGAGGGGAACAGCACCCCAAGAGAGAGTGACCAACCCACCCCCCGCTCCAGTCACGCCCTCAGGAACGAGCAGCGTTCGCTTTCCCACTCCCCCTCCTCAGCTGGAAAGCCAAGGACGAGGGGGTCCCTGCCCACCAAAGGCAGCTGCACCCCTGCAGGGGCTGGATAAAGCAGCACCCAGGTGGGAGAGCGGCCTTGGCTAAGGAATGAGGGATCCCAGCGAGCTCTGGAGGGCACAGACTGGAAGGGCCACCACCATCAGGCTGGGCTGGCTCCCTGCTGCCACACTGATCTTTCTAAGAAGCACAGAGATTCATCAGAGCAGGAAAGCTGTGAGGTAACAACCCTCCCCAGCACTGATGCAACTCAAAAGGAAAGCTGATACCCCACTGGCTGGTAAAACCAGCCCAAAATCAGCCTGAGAATTAAGCCCCAAAGCAACCCAAGCAGCTGTGCAGGCAGATCTAGGCTAGATCTCACCATCCACCCACCTACTTACTTCTTGAACTCCACACTCAAAACACTTGTTCTCTTCCACGGGCTCTGGAGTCTGGCAGTACCTGCACACAGGGCACCTGGAGGGCAACGAGAACATCATGAGACACAGGGAGCATCTTCACATTCCAGGCATTAAGAAGAGAGCCAGAGAGCTCCAGAGAAATGCCTTGTGCAGCAGGATGCTCCCTGTGCCACCCATCAGCTCACATTTACCCCACTTGAATTCATTCCACACAAAGTTACTGGTTTTAAGCTGGTGACAGAAGAAAGAACAGTTCTCCCAAAGCCATTTCAGCTGGATCTGGTTTTGCTGCAGCCCAAGGGATGGACACAGAAGCTGCACACTGAGGAAGGGCATTGGAACTGCACCCTGCTGGGGACAGCCAAGTGACACTCTGCAAACACACCTCAGTGCTTCAATCCCACCCCAACCCAAAGGATTCCATCCCAGCCTTCCCAGGAAGAACATCCCATAACTGTACCCTAAAAGAATGAGCAGCAGGAATCCCTTTTGGATCTACCAAAGATCCAGATCTTCCATCTCTTTTGGAACTCCCTCAGTGCTGCCACGAAGAGACAGAACACCCCAGAGCAGAAGGAAGCTGTGTCCAGCCTTGGAGCAGGGTCAGGAATGGGATAACTGAGTTATCCTGCTGCCAGGACTGTTTATGGATTTTTCATTAGCTGCTGGGTAAGCCCCAGGAATATTCCAGGGAGGAGACAACCGGGCTGCAGTCAGTTCCTACACAAATTCAGGCACCTGCAGCCTCCGTGGTGCCTGAGCGAGGAGAACGGGGGGTTTTCCTTTGTCATTTCTTCCAGCTGGGAGCATAAGTTCAGCTGAAATTGTCTATTCCATATTTAAGGGCTATTTGGGATCTCGCTCCTGCGCTGGCTACGCTCCAGTGCCCCAAATTCACCCTGGTTTGGATTTATGGAGCAAAGCAGCCCATCAGCCTGCACAGCTCCAAATCTGATTGATCCCACTGAGTTCTGGCACTCTGGCTTAGGAGTGATAGATCACAGAGAGCTACAATCCTCCTCCCATTCCATCAGAAAATCCAGGAATCGGGACAGCAGGGATGGAGCAGCCCCAGGGAGGATCTGCAGCCTCCTGTGGCTGCCTGAGGTGCAGCAAACCAGCAAAGTGTCCTGAGGAATGGCAAACACACCAAGCTGAGAGCAGCCCCTGGTGCCAGCTGGGGGCTCCAGGCACACCAGAATCCCACTGCACAGGGATTTTGGGATGCTGGGAGCACCAAGAGGAAGGGGTCAGCAGCAGCAAGAACAGCTGCTTCAAGGAGAGACACAACCCAACCCCCAGCCCTGCCCAGTGCCATGGAGGGTCTCCCTGTGCCAGGGACACGACTTCCCATCGCTCATCGCACACCCACCTGGAACAACAGGAGCCTCTCCTGCCTGATTTACTGAGCCACCTCATCATCATCCCTTCTTTCCCTGCCTTCCCCTGCACACCTGCTCTTCCTCACCTCCTCTTCCTCCCCTCCCAGCATCCAGGTAGGAGAGAAGGCTGCGGGGCTCCCCACAGGACCCCTCAGCTCCATTTGCAGGATGCCAAGGAAGGGACTGGCCGAGCTGCCAAGGCTGAGTGAAGCAGGGCTGTGTGTGCAGCCAGGGCTGTTTAGCCCAGCACTTTTCTCCTACAGTATTTTGAAATAATCAGCATTCCTCTACAACTCCCTCCCTGCCTCAGCAGCGAGGCCCCTGGGAATCGTTGTTCAATTACTTTTGGCGAGGAGATTCCTCTCTGGGAGCCCCTTAATGGGAAGAACTGAACATGAGGACTTGCAGTAATTCCTGCCCCCACAGTGACGAGCAGAGCTTTGTCAGCACAACCCCCCCCCCGCCCCCCTCACTCCAAGCAGGGCCTCAGAGGTGGAAATAAAGCCCAGGCTCTCACGTGGTGTCCTCCCAGCGCTGCAGGCACTGGCTGTGGAAGCTGTGGTTGCACAGCGTGGTGAGGATCCCGTTCACGGACTCGTCCATCCTCTCCAGGCACACGGTGCACTTGGGCAGCTCTGTCAGGTCCATCACGGGCAGGCTGGCCCCCTGCAAGCACCAAGCAGAGGGAAACTGCTCAGCACCTTCCCAGCACCAGCACTTAAATCCAACTTCCCATCCCTGCCAGCACCGTGACACGGGAACGCTGTGAGGCCGCACAGCGCTTGGGAATTTATTGGAAAGGTAAGGAAGTGATTCCCGACATTCAAAGGGCCACAGCCAGGGCTCTGTGAAGGGGCTGCACCTGCAACCAGCCCCACTGTGCTTTGTGGATTCCCTAAATTACAACCCAAGGCAGGTTCAGGTCACAGTTGAGGCACGAAGTCCATGGAGTCACCACACAAACTCTCCCAAGGAGAATGGGAAATGGGGCTGACGCTGATGTATTAAAGCTGTTCTCGCAGCTTATTCTCCAAATAATCCTGTTAAAACCTTCTGAAGTGCAAGGGGGAAAAAAACCAAACCAAACTTACATCTTCTGACTTGAAGACTTCAGCCCTTTCCACGTACACGAGCTGGCAAACGTCCTCCTCGATGGAGTTGAACTGCCGGCCGTTGCAGGCCATGTAGAAACTGTCTGCATCAGCCTGGGCACAGAGCAGGGCAAATTGGTTAAAACCAGCAAACTCCCAGCTGATCCAACCAAGGGAGAGGAGGAGAAGCCTCCCATACCCTCCCTTCTTCCCTGGAACACCAGAGGAGGGATTTCAGCCAGCTCCAGGCGCCGCGATTTGGCGCCAGGCTTGGCATCACCTCTGGAAGACACAGGCAGAGTTCAGGGCAGTGGCACCACGCTGACACCGGAGCGTTCAGCAGGAATCAGGGATTTCCCTTCAGCACCTGTTTTACCCCTTGTCAGCAATTTCAGTGCATTTGCAAAGCAAATTTGGTCTCTGCGAAAATGTAAGAGGGCCACGCTGCACGATGGCAGCAGTTTAACTGTGGGACAGGATCCATTCACCGCTCGGTTCAGGCACCTGCCAGGGCAAAAGAGGCAGAACCAACCCAAATCTCTGCCAAATCCATCATCCCTTTTCCCTCAGGAGCTCCCCGAACCCTTTCTCCACAACCACCACGCTGGACTGAGGCAAGCAGCTGAATGCCACGTTCCCATACTCCTGGTGGTTGCAGGAGCATAAAGGTCCCGGAGATTTGTTTTGCTACCTGCAGGCACAGCCATTAGGGGTCAACAGAGCTGCAGGGAATTGCCTGAGAAGCAGGAATTTCAGGGGGAATTGAGCACAAGTTTAGGGATTTGCTGCAAGGCTGTTTAGCATTAGATATTTGCCTGTGTGATTTAATGCAGCAAGAGATATAAAACCATCTTTGTAACTACTGCAATTAGCACAGAACTCACACAAATCCTCCATGTGCACAAAGGGCTTGGGAAATCTCTCAGGCAGAATTCACAGCTGGGGGGAAAACCTCTCCCTGAACCCACCAAAAAATCACGTGCAGCTGGGAGAAGAGAATTGTCCAAGTGAAAGGGTCCACAGAGGAAATGGAGGGGGGAATTTAAAGCTGCCCAGTCCAAGGGGGCTGAAGGAGCAAACGGTGTAATCTGGGTATCAATTCACCCCCCAGGCTCTCAGGTTGGGGGGCTCTGTCCTTTCCACACTGGCAGTGGCTGTGAGACCCCCCAGCACCTCAGAAAAGTGGGAAAAGTCCTTCTTAAAACAAAGGGAGCTCCCCTGGGCAGGTCCTTTCTGTTCAGCACAGCACAACACCCTGAACAAGCTGAGAGACAGCAGAGAACTCTGGAAATGGCCTCATTTATGAAAAATACCCTGCCAACAAGAATGGGACAGCCAGAGCATGGCATCCTCTGCTTCCAGGTGTGGGACCAACCTCTGCAGCCCCGGGAACTCTCTGGGAAGGAGGACAGGGCTGTTTCTCCACGGGTAAGTGCAACTCTGGCTCAGGGCTGCCCAGTGAGGCCACCCAACCCTCCTGAGCAGCGACCGTGTGTGACAGTGCTGCAGCCAAGGCACCTCACCTGGGAGCTGAACTTGATGAGCACCATGTACTGGTTGGGGGTGGAGTCCCGGATGATCTTCATGTGCTCGATCACTTCGTAGAAGGAGGCCACAAACTTCATGAGGTCGTGGCTGGTCATGGTGGCGGGGACGGTGAGGATGCAGAGCATGGCGCTGCGCCGCACGTCCTCCTTCAGGGACGTCATCTTGCTGGGGACACAGCAGGGACACAGCTGCACCTCCCTTCCCTGGGCAGGGCACAGCTGGACACACAGCTGGACACACAGCTGGACACACAGCTCCAGCCACAGAGCCACAGCAACTCTGCTGTCAAACCTCATCTCTCCCAGCGAGGAGGAGGACGGGGCTGTGGTGAGTGACCACAAACAGGCACAGGCATCCTTTAGCCATGGATTAACCTGGGCAGCTCCAAGAACAATGGGATTGCCAGGGATAGTTTGACACTTGTTTTTCTATGAAAGCAACTGAAGTTGGCAATCCCCACACGCTCAGCACTATTCCCAGAACCACCAAGCAATGCTTGTTATTATTGCCAGTGCCCATTTGGGGGCTCCTGGTGGCTTTCAGGAAGACCTGAAAGGGGAGTTCTCCCACAATTGTAGGGGAGTGGTGTTGAATTGTAACCCCTGGAACACAGGATGAGACCTCCTGCCTCCCACAGCTCCCCAGGCCTGTCACCAAGGCCCCAAAGATCATGATTTAATTGTGGGATTCTTTGGAAAGCTGCTTTTGAATGTCTCTTTTTTGAAATCTATGTTTGTCTTACACTCTCACAACCCCCAGCACAAGCCCTCAACACCCCCTGTGTCACCCACAGGTGTCACCCACAGCTAGGGGACCAGGGCCAGCCCCAAGCTCCACCATTAACACCAGTCACCCTCTGCATTCCCAGCAGCGAGTCACCCTTCCTGTTTGTCCCCACAGCCCCGGGGTGGCCAACTCACCCTCCCCTTCCCACCTGAGCCACCATTAGTCAGGAATTCTTACTTTGTTTTGTACAGGTGCATAATTCCATGAACGATTTCAACCGAGGGGTTCCCGCTGAAGAAGGAAATCTGGTCTGGGAGCTGTTTGGAAGGCGAGTCTGGAGCAGCCTCACACTCCTTGCTTTGATCCTCCTGTTTAGTTTTGTCCTCAGCTGATGCAGCCTCCGAGGATTTTCTTCCTTCCATGGCAGCTTTTGCTTCATCTTTCGCAAAGGCAAAGTTTCCCCATTACTGAGGGGAAGGGACCACAGGGATCACCCAGTGCAGCTCCTGGCCCTGCCCAGACACCCCAACAACCCCATCCTGTGCATCCCTGGGAGCGGTGTCCAAACACTCCTGGAGCTCTGGCAGCCTCGGGGCCGTGCCCATTCCCTGGGGAGCCCGGGCAGTGCCCAGCACCCTCTGGGGGAAGAACCTTTCCCTGATCTCCAACCTAAACCTCCCCTGACACAGCTCCAGCTGTTCCCTGGGTCCTGACCCTGCTCACAGAGAGCAGAGCTCGGAGCTGCCCCTCGGGAGGATGCTGTGGATCGGGATGAGGTCAGCGGGAAGTGCTCACCAGGAATAACCAGCTCTGCCACCCGCACCCCAGCGCACATTCCTGAACTTCTCCGCCTGTTTTC
>VZTA01029683.1:98740-112405 GCA_013398855.1 Mohoua ochrocephala
GGCGGCGGCAGCGCGCGGGGGGCTGCGAGGGGCGGCCGCTGCCTCTCGCGAGAGCTCGAGGTACGTCCCGCGAGAGCGGAGCCCGCCCGGCCCCGGAGCGGGACACCCCGGGGTCACTGAGGGGAAACATCCCCGGCGACACCGGGGCCAGCCCCCGGCCCGTCCCCTCCCTGTCACCAGCCCAGAGCACCCCGGGGCCGCGTCCAGGGATGGGGACTCCACCTGGGCAGCCCCTTCCAATGGCTGACAGGNGCCCTTTCCATGAAGGAATTCCTGCTGATGTCCAAGCTGAACCTCCCCTTGTCCTGTTCCTTGTTGCCTGGGAGCAGACCCCGACCCTCACCTGGCTGCAATCACTGATCCCATTGTCCCCAACACTTGAAGGGATAGGGACCCTCCCTGTGTAAAACCCCAGTCGGGGGTCCCTGGTTTGGCTGGGACACTTCAGTGGCTGCCCAGGGTGGAGTCGCCATCCCTGAGCGGAGCTGGCACTTGGCCGTAGGGTCTGATGGATCCGGGGAGGTTGGACTTGATGATCTTGGAGGTCTCCTCCAATATGAACAATTCCGTGATTCTGTGTGCATAAATAAACATTTTCCCCTGTAATCCTGCAGTTGTGCTCCAGCCTCTCTCCTCGGTTGAGGTGTGAGTTTCCCTGGCCTTTCCCGTGGTTCCCAGCATGTACCGTGCCCAGAACCTTCTCTGTGCCGGGATCCAGCGGCTCCTGCTGCTCCAGCGGGGATCCAGAGGGTTCTCTTACAAAGCCGTGATCTTTGAGGAGAGCGGGGTGCTGCTCCCGGCCCCTCACAGGACAGCCACAGGTGGGTATTCCCATTCCTGATCCCACCGAATCACAGAAGGTCCTGAGCTGGGAGGGACCCACAGGGATCATGGATCCAGCTCCTGGCCCTGCACAGACACCCCAACAATCCCACCCTGGGCACCCCTCAGAGCGGTGCCCAAACGCTCCTGGAGCTCTGGCAGCCTCGGGGCCGTGCCCATTCCCTGGGGAGCCTGGGCAGTGCCCAGCACCCTCTGGGGGAAGAACCTTTCCCTGAGATCCAACCTAAACCTCCCCTGACACAGCTCCAGCCGTTCCCTGGGTCTGGTCACAGGTCACTGGAGTTTAGGAACTCTCCACCCTGAGCACAGGGATGAGGAGTTCCCGGAATGCCCAAACTCTCCCCTCTGTGCTGGCTCAATCACCCCAGGCCAGCACATCGTTCTCACGGTGCTGGGCCATGTATCAGTCTCAGAGGGATTCCAAGCTGATTTCCCAGTCCTGCTGATGCTCTTTCCTGGCTTCCCTGCTGTTCTCCATGCAGACTGGGAGGCCCGGAGCTGTATTCCAGCCGGCACCATCCAGCAAGCTGCAGTGTCTGGAGGGGAGAACAGCCTCTCCCTCAAGTATTCCAGAGGAGAGCTGACAGCTGTGGAGTTTCTGCAGGAATTGGGACAGCAGTGCTTTGAGATTGTAAGCCAACTTCCTCCTGCTCTCCTTGTGCTTCCTGACTGCATGGAAACAGGTCCAGTGAGGAAAGTGGAGCTTTAAAAAGAAATCCTTTGGTTGAAGGGTCTGGATTTTCCATGTAGGAAGCACTGCTGTCTGAGCAGGGCAGATTTTCACCCTCATCCTGGTACCTGGGCAGGGCAGGCAGATGAATTTGCCGTAATTTCCTACTGGAATAAAGTTCTTTTTAAACATCTCAATCTAAAATGCAGGTTCCTTTCCTGCCTGCTGAGCTGTCGGTGTCTGTCTCTAACCTGCCTTGATCCCATGGCAGGCACAGTCCCAGTGATTTCTCTTTCCCAAAATCAGCCCTTTATCTCTGCTGTGGGATTAGGAATGTGAGAACATTTGTTTATTTGGGCAAAGCAGTTTAGCTGGGAGATTCCCTGCCTGCCTTCTGCTGCCAGAGGAAGCAGGACAGCAAGATAAGATGATCAGGCAACCTTACCTACCCAACCACTCTTATTTTCACCCCATTCCTGGCCCATTATCATTCTCGGGGTTTCTGTGTTCCTCAGGCCAATGCCCGTGTTCCAGTGGGCTCTTTTCTGTGGGATTTAATCCGAAATGAGATGATAAAACAGCTCCCCATAATGGCAGAAGCGGCTCAGTGTATCCGGGCAGAAGGGCTGAAGACAGCTCTGCTGAGCCACAACTTGTGCCTGGGGGATGGAGAGAGGTTCCTGCCCCTGGACCAACAGCGCTTTGATGTGGTAAGTCTGGATGGATCCCAAAATGGGGCTCTGTTCCTCCACCTGTAAAAGCAGCAGCTGAAATTCTCTAAGTGCAGCAGCACAGTTTGGTTGACATCAGTGGAACAGCCTGGGAAAACATTTCCTGACAGAATTCCTTGTAGGCACTTGGAGAAGGGCTGAGTGACATTTGCAGATCCACTGCAAAGTGCCCACACAGCCACGAGTCTCTGTGTAAGAGGCACAGGCAGCGATGGAGATAAAGGGCTTGGAAGCTGCAACACCAGACAAGAAATAAACGTTATTATTCTGCTTTAGAAAACCAACAAAAATAAAGCTTTGAAAGAGTAAGGACTCTTCAAAGAATTGCCAAGCACCCCCTATACCACAGAAAAACCTCTACCCCAACGTGCTGAGCTGTGTGAGATGAGGAGCAGACACTCCCCTCTCAGCAAAGTCTCCTCTCCCAGCAGAGTCTCCTTTCCCAACACACTTCACCTTTGCAGGGATGACGCAGCAGTCGAGCAGTGAACCTCAAGGCTCCGATACCCACGGCCTCTCCTGGAACAGGAGCAACAGCCCTGCACAGCAATTAATGGGGGAGAAATAATTGAGTGTGGATTTCCATTCGTGTTGGCTTTCTATTCATCCTATAGATTTCTATTCCTGGAGCAGGGGAACGGCTGCTTGGATTGATCGTGGTTGTGAGGGCAGTGGGAGTGTTCAGACACTGAGTCAATGCTTTTTTGATCCGGATTTTGGTGCATGGTTATGGTCAACACAGCTGCTGTGGAGGTGGCTTTGGGCTGGTTGGTGGGTGTGGTGGTCAGGACGCTGCTTTTCCAGAGCCTTTGGAAGGTGCTGCCATCCAAGGCTTCCTTGGACAGCACCGAGCGATTGGCCAGGGAGTCTCCCACATTGGGACATCTCATTGGATACGAGATCCAAGGACTGGCTGGTCCTGTTTGGCTGATTTGAGCTGAGGAGCCACAGCCAAGGCAGTTGGCACCCACACAGTCCCTACCCGGCTCCACGTCCTTTATTTCTCACGTTAATCACACCAGTCTCTTTCCCACCCTCCCATCTCCATTTCCAGCACTGCCCAGATGTTTGTGGGCACAGCAGGCTCACGCAGAATCCATCTGTTGTTGCTGTAGGTGGTTGAATCACGTCGGGAAGGGATGCCCGGGCCAAATCCTGGGATCTACGAGCTGTGCTTGGAGCGCCTGGGTGTCCGGCCCCAGGAATCCATCCTGCTGGACAGCAGCAGCCAGAACCTGAAGGCAGCAGCCCAGCTTGGCATGAAAACAGTGAAGGTACAAAGTGACACAGCCAGAGTGGGATTTGGGGATGGATTTGGAGTCCAGAAGCTGATTGGTTTGAACAGCTCAGGATTTTCCAGTGGCAGTGGCCGACTCTTTCCAAGCCTTTTGTTCCAGGCTGTCCCTGTCCCTGAAGGATGTGGGGGGGTTAAAGCAGAGATTACTGGCAAAGTCTGCTCTGGGCTGTTTCATTCATGGCTCCAAACCGGGTGTAACCTCAGGGAAGTCTCTTGTCCTGTCTGTTCCTGTGTTCCCTGTTGGAGAAACAGCCCCATCCGTGTGGTTGAGACAACCACACCAGAAAATGAGCCCCAGTTCATGAATTCCCAGAAGCTCTGAGGCCTCATGGATGAATCAGCTGGTGACTGACAGGGTACTCCCAGGCTCTGGAGACAGCAAGCACAGGGGTTTTACTTTGGGGACCGCTGGAGACAGGACAAGAGTGGGACTGGTGGGAAGAGTGACCTCCATTCCCCTGGACTGCACACAAGGAACTCCAGCTCTTATCCCAGCCCAAGCTCACAGGGCCTTTGCCACCATCACAGGTCTCTCCAGGGCTGAGTAAAGGTGGGAAGCTCTGTGTTGGCAGGGAATGGCCCCTGAATTCCCATGTCAGTGGATCAGTGCTGATGGACTCACAGATAAATGCATCCCGACTGTGCAGGGGTCTCTCTTTCCCAGGAAATTTTGCCTTCCAGCTGTCACCCAGTGCCACTCTCTCCCTCCTGGTTTCAGGTCGATGATCCAGAGGCAGCACTCAGAGAGCTGGAAAGCCATCTGGGATTTCCTTTGCGAGGGTTTGTGCCCTATACTCGTTCAGTGAGACCAGGCACGAAAATCCCAAAGGATCGTCTGCAAAAGTACCTTGAAGACGTTCTTGGTGCCCACTCAACAGGTTTGGCCCTTCCATCAGAAAACCTGGATATTCTGGAGCCTCTGGCTTTTTCCATATGACATATGGATTGAAAAATAATATTAAGGAAAGGCTCCTAATCTCCAAGCAAACAGCACAGCCATTCCAGTTCCAGGGATCCATCCCTTCCCCAGAAATGAGAAACAACATTTTAGAACTTCCTCATATGGGAGGGGTTGAGCACAAGTTGCCAAAGAGATGCCAGGAATATTCCTGTCCTGTGAGGCATCTGTGAGCTGCTGCCATGTTCCCCAGGGGTTTGGGGTGCAGGGTGAGATCTCAGCCCCAGGTGCAGGAAGGGGATGGAAAACCCAGAGAAGTGCTGACCCTCTGCTCCCAACCCCCAGCCCCACTGGAGTTACGGCAGTTTGACCACGGAGAGTCCACCCGGAGCTATTTGGTGAAGTTTGGAGGTCGTTTGCTGGTGCTGAAGAAGGAGGAGGAGCCTCCCTCAGGCCCTTCTGTCCCAAGGGAATACAGGTGAGAGGGGAGCTCCCTCGGCACCAGAGCAGCAGGGCACGTGGGGAGGATCATTTGTGACCTCCCCTTGTTTTCCAGAGTGTGGGATAGGTCTGGGGGCTCTGGGCCATGTGAGGGTGTGGGTGTGCTCCTGTCACCTCCCCCAGCCACGTTATCTGAGTGTGTTTAAAACTGAGCCCAGGACTCTGCTGTTGTGTGTCTGCCTCCAACACTGCAGTTCCAGGGCTGATTCCCTCGTGCCTCTCTCCCTCCCTGGCAGGCTCCTGAAGGCTCTCTCTGAAGCTGGCGTTCCTGTGCCCCCTGTGCTTGCTCTCTGTGAGGACAGAAGGTAATCCTGGCCCTCAGCTTTCACTCTGTGCTTGACAACTGCAGCCAGATTCCCCTAAAGATGAGGAGAGAAGGCACCAGAGCTCACAAAGTGAACTGGTCTAATGAACATTTGTGCAGTGTGGGGCTGGAGGAGCCTCTAGAAGTTCAAAGGACAGAAATCACTTTTATTTGGCTTGGTTTAGGTGTGTCCTGTTTTAGCAATTAATCCAAATGCTCTCTTTGAAAAGCAGCTATGAAGCAATATTGTAGGGCTTCCCATTGACTCAGAGTGCTCAGATTTGCAATAAAGAGGGGATTTTTCCAGCTGCCAGACCTCAGACAGCAGCAAATCTGTGACAGGACACTCCTCAGGCCTGCAGCCTGCTCAGATCTCTGCTGGCTGCAGCAATCAGCCTCTGCACTGCAGCTCCATGTGTGCCCACCATTCCTGGTGGCTGTGAGCAGCCCGACAGCCCAGCTCACAGCCACTGCAGGGAGCAGGGAAACAGCTGCTGCTGGAGCCTGGCTCCAGGCTCAGCTTCCTGGGGCTGGAGGGACCAGGGCTGACCACGCCACAGTCATGTGCCAGCAGAGAGCCTGAGCTGGGCTCCAGTGGGCACCCAAGTGCTGCTGGGGCTGCTCTTCACCTGCCCGTGCAGGTGAGGCCTGGGGGGCACATTCACGGTGCAGGTGAGATTTAGGGAGGTGGTAGCAGGATTGGCCTCAGCCCCACTGGTCCCAATTTGCTTCCCCAGCATCCTTGGCACACCTTTCTACCTGCTGGAGCACTGTGCTGGCTGCATCCACCGCGCCGTGGCCCTGCCCGCGGTGCCGCCGCGCCGGCGCCGGGCCTGCTACGGTGCCATGGCACACGTCCTCGCCAGGATCCACAGCCTGGACCTCGGAGCAGCCAAGCTGCAGGACCTCGGGGAGCACGGTGAGAGGAGGCTCTGGATCCTTTCTTCTCTCATGTGTCAGCATTTCAAGGGATAGGCAGGATGGGTCAAACTGGGGGCAGGCAGGAAAGGGAGGATGAGCAGTCCGGAGGCTGAATCCCCAGGTGTGGTGGGAGGGTGTGGAGAGCTCTTTAAATCCAGGTTTTTCATGAGTTCCCAAAGTTCTCCTAGCTCCCAGAGCTTCCTGCTGTGTTTGTTGCCATCTCTGCCTGCTGTGGGTGCAGGAGTCACTTTTTTGTTGCCATCTCTGACCAAACCTCCCCAGGTATCCCCCCCCAGTCCCTCTGCAGAGATAGCTCAGCTTCCTGGAGAAGTTACATTTCTGTCCAGGATTGGATTATTTCCACCTGAGTATTAAATCCAGTGCCCAGTTAAGAATGCACGAGACCCCTGGAAATTGCAATTAAATTCTTGGAGCTTAACTCAGGGTTCTGGACTGAGATCTGCTTGGCTGTTTGACTTTTTCTGTGTCCCTTTCGAAGCCTCTTTGTGCCTTTCCCTGGGAGCCTCCGTTCCTCTGTTCCAGGAAATTACATCCAGCAGCAGGTTGAGACCTGGACAAAGCAGTACCGAGCTGTGGAAACTCACGTTATCCCAGCGATGGAGAGGCTCATCCAGTGGCTGCCTCTGCATTTCCCTGATTCCCAGAAGATAACAGTGGTGCACGGTGATTTCAGGTACTGCCCTGGAGCACATCCCAGGCAGGAGAGAGGGACAGGGAGTGTAAAATGATCCACGAATTCCAAAAGGTGCTGCTTGGGCTGGGGCAGCAGCTTCAAAACAGTCCAAAAGCTGGGGTTTGGATCAGGATCAGGTTCAGCATCCCCAGGGACTGAGATTGAGTTTCTTCACCCAACCGCTGCAAATGCTGGTCTAATACTGGAGGATCATCAGCTCTTCCTGCAATACTCAGGGGTCAGCCCTGGTGCTTCTTGCCAATGGTATTTGGTGCTGAAAGAGTCTGACTGGCAAAACCTGCTGGTGTCCAGGTGAAGTCCTGCAGGAGTGGAGTGGCTGGGACAGAGGGGAGGGATGCTGTGGTGCTTCTGTGCTGCCAGAGCTCGGCTGGATCCTGCCAGGGCTGTGGGGCTGCAGTGCCAGGTCTGGACCAAGGCTCCTTTCCCGAGGTTCCAGGAGCTCTCTGCACCCTGGCAGGATGGCTGCCTGCTCTGGTTGCTCCCCAGTGGGTTCCTGCCCTCTCATGGGGCTCACCCTGGTGAGGGCTGTGCGTAATCTGCAGCACGTGGCAGGAGCTGTGTGCCTTTGAAAGGACCAGGAGAGCCCCTGGACAGTGACTTGTCTGCTTCACTTTCTGGTTACCCTGTCCAGTAGCATCTGCTGCTGATCTGAGGCTCTGACTAGACTCCAAAGCACAGTTTAGTCCATTATTAACCAGGGAGTTCAATATTGAGTAACCTCCATCCTCCATTGCAGAAATTAATGTTTCACTCATGCTGCCTTCCAAAGGACTCGGCAATTTTTGAAGAGAGTGAAGAGCACTGAAAGCACCTGCTGCTGCTGAGCACTGGGATTTTTCCCTCCTCTGGAGACTTTTCTGATCTCTTTTTCCCTCTGATACAGGATGGACCACCTGGTCTTTCATCCAGACAGGCCAGAAGTCCTTGCTGTGCTGGGCTGGAAGTTTGCCACTCTAGGAGATCCTATGTGTGATTTGGCGAATAACTGTATGAGCTTCTTCCTGCCAGCCCACTTTGGTGCTCGCAGAGGTACAGAGGGGGCACGGTCACCTTTGGCACACGCAGAGGAACCAGAGTTCAGAACAGATCAGCTCCTGCCCAAGCAGCTCAGCTGGCAGCGGGGCTCAGTGCAGCTGGAAAGGGCTCTGGGTTTGCATTATCTTCCCTCTCAGTCCAGCTGGGAAGCTGGGCAAGTCTTTTGGGTGGGAAAGTTGTGAAGCGGATCAGGAGTGGTTTGTGCACTAAGTTATGCACTTGTTAAAAGAAAAAATATAGGGTTAAACGGAGAGGTTCCATCATTTAGGAGAGATCTCTGTCAGTCACAGTTTCACCCTCACCAGGAGGACTGCCCCATGTGCATTTCGGGGCACGGGCCGGTGCCAAACCCCAGGGTTCCATAGGGAGCCAGCACGGCAGCTGTGCAGGTCCTGGAAGGGTGCAGGTGTCTCCATGGAAGTGCCACAAGGCTCACACCATCCCTAGGGAGCTCTGAGCTGCTCACAGTCACCTGACTCACTGTTACCTCTTCCCATCTTCCAGGCTTGGGGAAGTGTGACTTGGGGCACCTGGGGATTCCCACGGCAGAGGAGTATTCCCAGATGTACTGCGGCCACGTGGGAGTGGAGCGCCCCGAGAACTGGAATTTCTACCTGGCCTTTGCCTTGTTCCGCCTGGCTGTGATGCTGCAGGGACACCACCACGGCTCCCTGGCAGGTGAGGAGCCCAACCAGGCCAGCCATGGGCACAGAGCTGCCTCCCTGCTCCAGCACAGGCCTGTTCCTGGTTGCTGTTTGTGCTGTGGGGTCTTTTCTTTCCTGGGAGAACTGAGCAGAGGCCAAAGTTGGGAGCCCAGAGCTGTGTCCTACAGATGGAGCTCTCAGACCTTCCAACTCAGCACCAGCCTTGCCAGGGGACTCACAGGGAGGTGGTGAGAACTCTCGGGGCTGTTTGCACACATCAGGTGTGGCTTTGGAGCCTTTATCAGAATTAAATTAGATGTTATTTTCACATCCCTTAGAGAGGAGTTTCCCCGAGTCCTGCTGGGCTGGCCCAGACGAGGGCAGGTGATGCTGTTTGGGATGTGACTACACAACACAGACTCTTCCAAAAGTGCATCCCGTTCTCTTGTCCCCAGGGAGGCCAGCTCCAGGTGACAGCAGCTCCAAGGATGCAGAGTTTGTGGCTGAGCTGGCTTGGGATTTTGCCATAAAAGAAGGATTCCGTGTGTTTGAGAACTTCTCCCCCACAAAGCTGCTCGCACGACATTCCAGCACCTGGGCCGGGCGAGGGCCGTTCCTGAGCAGGAGTTACAGCACCTGGGCACGGCCTGGGGCAGCCCCTGTGCCCACAGTCCCCCTGGTCACTCCCCCCAGCGGCCTGTTGGGGATGGCCCAGGGTCTTTGCTGCAAGATGGAAAATGTGGGCATCCAGCGGGGCTTTCCGAGTTCCCATTCCAGAGGGACTCCACGTTCTCTGCCAGAACTGCAGGTGAGATATCTTCTGTCCTGAAGCTGCTTTGCTGCACCTGCTCCAGGGTGGGGATTGTGGCCTCCAGGTGTCCTGGCTCTCCTGATCACGTCAGATATTTGGGACTCCTGGAGTTCAGTGGCTTGGAGGAAGAGGGCTGGGTTCCTATGGCTGTAACAGAGTTCATATCCTGGGAAACAGGGATTTTGGAAGCTGGCACTCCCTTCCAAGAGGAGCAGATTAACTCCAGCCCAGCTGTGGTTACTGGTGCTGCTCCCCCAAGGTCCTGCCGTCCGTGCTGATGGTGTGCCCAGAGCTCGGCTGGGCTTGGGCTTTTCATCACCTGCCAGTCCAGGAGGAAATGGTCATTCCTTACCTTTCCCTATCCAGGGAAACCTCACTCCTGTCTCTCTCTGGGAAAGGCTGAGTTAATTCCCTTCACTGTGTCCTTCCTTGGGAGGTCCCTCAGAGGGGACAGGGAGCTGCTTGCACCTCCCCAGCTTCCATTCACAGTGCGAGTGGAAGCAAACAGCCCCACCCTTGGGCTGCTACCAGCATTATATCCTTGATTATTCTAGTGACATTATCAAATTCTAGTGGGTTACTTAACCTCCTTTTAGCTGCCAAGAAAATATCCAGGTGCCCTTCCAAAGTGGTTCCTTGTGCTCTGGCAGAAACCAGCAAATGCCAGCGTGTCAGGGCACTTGGCAGCTGATCCAGGGAAGCAGCAGCTGTGGGGAATTTGGAGGGGCTGAGATGAGCAGATCTCCTTGCCCTTCCTCGAAACATTCACCTTTGCCAAGTCTCCAAACATCAGGATTGCCACACTCTCTCTACTCCATGCCTTGGCCTTGTGGAGATTCTGCTCCTGGTGTGTGGCACCACAGAGCCCCCTCACCCCTGTCACCTCCACATCCATCCCACTGCTCTTTCCCTGGCATCATCCCTGCCTTTGCTGTGGAAGCGTTGTGAAAGCCAGGGGAGGAGTTTTGCTGCCTGCAACAGCAAGATAATGCACAGAGCTGTTACACAGCCAAATATCCCCGGCCTGGAACTGCCACAGTGCTCCAGAGCTGGGCAAGGCCAAGGGCAAGGGCAAGGCTGCCCTGTGCCAGCTGGCACTGCCAGGGAGAGGTTCATCCCTGGGAGCTTGGCAGCCTTGGCTGAAGCATTCCTGGCCGAGCAGGGCAGGATCTCAGCTGATCCTGCCACATCCCGCACCAGGAGCCAGCAGAGTTTGCACACTGATCCCAAAGGTTGCCTGGTCCGGGAAGATCCTCTCCGGAGGAGCAGAGGGAAGCTCAGTTTCTCCTTCAGAGCTGTGGCTGGCTGTCAGAGGGGGTCAGCACCAGGGGCAGCAGACCATCTGATGTGTCTCATCCTCTCCCCCCAGGCAGAGAGTGCCAGGACCAAGGCAGTGGCTCTGATGGCTGCACAGGCCGTGGATCAGGGCAGACAGGTGAGCAGATTCCTGAGGCTTGAGCCTTCCCTGACCCAAAAAGAGCAACACGGGGACCCCTCCCTTCTGTGGCCTCCTCCACCCCACTGCAGTTTGGGGCCTGTGAGCATGAGGGGTGATTTGTCCTGTCTGCTGTGGGATCCCCAGTGAGGATGTTTCCCCAGCAGGGGATCCCCAGGGCGTTTGGAAAAGCGCTGGGACATCGCTGCCATCCTGCCCTGCTCCTGCAGCCCTTTGTGTGCCCACATGGGCTCTGACCTCTCTCTCCTGCAGGTCCCTGGAGCAGAACATCTCCACAGTGCAGATCCCAGCCCGGCACTTCCCTCGGACCTGAGCTCCACGTCTGGCTGAGGGTCCCGGGGGGTTCACAGCTCCAAAACAGAGCTGAGCAAGGAGCTGCAGCACTGGGAAACCTTGGATGGGGACCCAAACCAGCCACTCTGGCACGGGAGAGGCCATGCTAAGGGCAGCCTGTGAGCTTCTCAATTCCAGTGGTGTTTGGTGTTATCTGTGCTCAGTGCTTTTATTGCCTGGTTCAATACAGGGCAAAATCCATCCTTGGACCATGAGGCTGCAGGAAGTGAGGCCTGCAGCTGGGAGAGTTGGTTGGGAATGATCTGGCTGGGGGTGCAAGACTTGGTTTTGGGAATAAAGAGAATGGACCAGCACGTCTCTGCTCCTTCAGCACAACCTCCAGCAACTTGCAGATGCTGGAAGAGTCCTTGGTGGTGGGAGGAACTGAATCCAGTCCTCGAGGTCTCTGGATTCAGGGGAGACTCCAGAGCTGAGGCAGTGCCTGCCCCGTGGAGCTGGGAGAAACTGGGAGGACTCCATGGTCCTGTGATGCAGTGGATCTCTGGGGTCTCTTTGGGGACCATGGAGGATGCAGACTGGATCAATGGGGGCTTTCAGTGCTTCACAGAGGCCAGAGCAAGGGGAGAACTGGGGGAACAACCATGGTAACTTTATGAGCACGAGCAATTTATATGTAGTATTAATTCAATATTAAAGTACTGGGCACAGTTCTTTGGATTCTCCAGCTCCTCCAGGGTGGCCACCACCTCCCAGCCCTCAGGGGCACGAGGGGTGCTGCAAAGAGCCCTGGGGGGCCGTGCTGGCTCGCAGCACTGTAGGAAAGCTGGTAACCTGAGCCTTGGATTCCCCCAAGCTCCGGGGTGAAATTCCACCTCAGCCCCAGGCGCTTGGCTCTGCTGTGGAAGGGGGAGGGAGCTGAGCCTGGATCTGCCCAGCCCAGACATTTGGGATGGTTTCCCAGCGGGCACCTGACTCCTGCACCTCCCATCTCCTTCAGGCAGGCTCAGAGGGCCTGGAGCTGAGTCTGCCCTGGAGATTTTTAGTGCTGCTGGATCTGTCTCCAAGCCCCAGGGGAGGGAAGGGGCTGCTGGAGAGAAGCAAAAGCTTTATTTAACACAGGACCAGTGCTCAATGCCATGCACTGTCCGTGCCGGGACCAGCAGAAGACACGGACAGGGCACACAGGGGAGCTTAGTCCCGAGCTGGAGCCCAGCTCTGTGACGTGCCCTGTGGATACCCTGAGCCGCTCCCTCTGGGAGACACGGGCACATCTCTGCAGGTAAAACAGGTCTGGCATCTCCCACGGGTGCTTTAACACGCGCAGGGCTCTAACAGGAGGGAGAACACGTCGGAACAAGAGGTCCTTGCGAGCGCCACCTCCGAAAGGGCTGCCCGGGAGCCGCTGTCCGGGGATCCGTCGCCCTTCAAGGGATACGGGCGGATAAGGATGAGAGAGGCTGAGATCCAGCACAAGAGGATTTCTTTTCAGCTGATCCGGGAAACACACGGCCTAATCCGTGTCCTGCTGGATAACCTCGGGCGGGCGTTTTGCCTCTCTGGGCTGTGCTGTTCCTCCCTGCACAACGGGGCTGAGATTCCCCTCTCCCGAGAGAAATGCCTGGGAAGTGCAAATGCAGGAACCTCCGGCAAGACTTTCAGCGACCTGGGTCGTCCAGGACAGTGGGTGAAACTATTCCTGGACTCACATATCCTACAATTTTTCTGTCCCCTTTAATAAAGCAGAGCCATCCCTGTCACCCTTCACAGACCCCTCACGGAAGAAGCCAGAGGTGCAGTCTCTTACACAGGGTAATACCATAGGTCTTTTTTTAGAGGTTAAAAACTCTTTGTGTTTTTGGTCTGTGGCTTCCTTAGTGATGGTGATGATAACCCGAGCACACCTCTGTTCCCTGCACGTGAATCTGCACTTGGATACGCTGAAGTTGCACAAGGCATCTAAAACAAACCAGAAAAAAAAAGCCCTTTAGCCATTGCTGGGAGCGATTTCACAAAGCCTCTCATTTGCATTCACCGAGAAGCTCCCTGTTGTGAAAGCACTTCTCTGGCTTTGTTCCACTGCCCCTACACACGGGAGGGGTTTTTTGGGTGCCTGGGTGGACGGTAATGGTGGCACGTCCATGGAACCGGGGGTCCAGGTCCCCAAATTCTCCCTCATCACCTTCCTTCAGAAGTAACCAGCTCAGCGGAGATGTTTCTGGTTTTTTTCTCTTTTTTCCCAGTTGTTGCCTGCAGTTGGGCACAAAGATCCCTGGGTATGGAGCGGGAGAGGGCAGAGACGGGATAGGGACAAGGACAGCGGAAGGGACAGTCAGTGCCGGTGCTGGACACGGATGAGGCACCCCCGGTGCACCAAACCGAGCCTGACTTGAGCTGAACTGGGCTGAACCAACCCGAATGGTGCTGAGCTGTTCCGAACGGGACCGTGCCGAGCCGAGCCGAGCTGAGCTGAGCTGAGCCAAACCGCGCTGCCCGAACCGAGCTGGATCGAGCCTATCCCATCCGAACCAAGGACGCCAAGCTGGTT